>JAPDNY010000491.1:0-10000 GCA_029375565.1 Gekko gecko
CAAAAAAAGCCCTGGGTTTTGACAACAAACAAGGTAAACAGAATAAGAAGCAAAAGGTGGGTGTGGCTAGATGACCACACTTCTGGTTACATGGGGTGTGGCCTAATATGCTAATGAGCTGTGCTGCCAGGGGTGTGGCCTGATAGGCTAATGAGTTTCTGCTGTTGGGTGTGGCCTATTATGCTAATGAGTTCCTGCTGGGCTTTTTCTACCAAAAAAAGCCTGGGAAAGCACCAAGAATTATTGAAAGCAATGGTCCTAGCAGGTAAAGTGGTTATAGTGGCAGGTTGAAAAGATGCAAGTAAATGGACAGAGAGAAATTGGCATAACTGTTCGAAATTATTCAATCAGATATAATCACCGTAATCAATTAAGACATGCCGTGGGAAGACTGAACAGTGACAATCAAAGAGAAATGGACCACATATTGGAGATGGATGGAAGAAGAACAAAGAGTCGACGTTCAGTGGAAGTTCCAAACATGATGCCCCTGCCTGAGAGAAAAGGATTAAAAACAACAGACTGGAGGGAGGGGGGAGGAGGGGAAAACTGTAAAAGCACAATGTAATACGAAAGAATAAAAAATATGTATACGAAGAAGAAGAAGAAGAAGAAGAAGAAGAAGAAGAAGAAGAAGAAGAAGAAGAAGAAGAAGAAGAAGAAGAAGAAGAAGAAGAAGAAGAAGAAGAAGAAGAAGAAGAAGAAGAAGAAGAGGAGGAGGAGGAGGAGGAGGAGGAGGAGGAGATTGAATTTATAGCCCACCCTTCACTACCCAAGGGAGTCTCAGAGCAGCTTACAAACTCCTCTCCCTTCCCCTCCCCACAACAGGCATCCTGTGAGGTAGGTGGGGCTGGGAGAGCTCTGACAGAAAGTGCTCTTTTTTCAAAGACAGCTCTTGCCAGAACTATGGCTTGCCCAAGGTCATCCAGTGAGCACGATCTGTAGTAGAATCACAGATCAGGAGATAACAGCTACCCTCTATGAATATCTATTGCAAGGGAACATATTTATAAGATTATTTTTACCACTCGAGGGTGAGCCAGTTTGGATTCCCCCTCCCTTTAGCCAGCCAAATCTCTCTGGCCTTCCATTTGTGCATACAACACTCCTGCCCTCCACCCCAGCCTCCCCGCCTGAAGAAAGAAAGAATATCCTCCTTACCATTTCCTCAGCCATTAGTCTGATCTCAGCTCTGGACTCTTTCTCCCAATTATACCACTGGTATAGTACCAATGATAGTTTAATAAACTGTAGCATGATTCCCTCGCCTGTTGGATGTCAGCCCTACTTTCAGTTGACCGTTAAACCTGGACTGGTCTCCCAACCGACCAGGCAGGCCAAGGTTCTGAGCTGACATCACAAATGGGTTCTGGATTTGTCCATTGGTAAAGAATCCGTCCCTACAGGTGTTGCTTTGGTAACCACAAAACTGGAAGAAAACAGATTTTCACAGAAGAAGAAGAGGAGGAGGAGGAGATTGGATTTATACCCTGCCCTTCACTCGGAGTCTCAGAGTGGCTTACGAACCTCTTCCCCTTCCCCTCTCCACAACAGACACCCAGTGAGGGAGGTGGGACTGAGAGAGCTCTGACAGAAACAGCCCTTTCAAGGACAGGTCTTGTCAGAACGATGGCTTGCCCAAGGTCACCCAGCAGCTGCGAGTGGAGGAGTGGGGAATCAAACCTGGTTCTCCCAGATTAGAGTCCGCGGACTTAGCCCCTACACCAAACTGGGAACCCAACTGGTGTTTGAAATGGCTTAATGTTGGTAGCAACTCTGCGTATGCAGCTCCACCTCCTGTGCAGGCCATTTTGTGCTATGCCCACCATCTTGGGTCAGAATTCTAATGGTGCCCATGGACTCAAAAAGGTTGAGGACTGTTGATCTAGTCTTTTTTTTTTTACCCTGAAGACCGAAACAGATTGGGAAGGGAAAATGGCTCTGGAAAACGGCTCTCCCCCCCTTCCAAAGGTAGGGTTGTTATCCCCTCCATAGGGATGGGATTCCCTGATTTCAGGGCCCAATCCACCACTGGCCAGCTGGCTGGTGGGGAGAGCCACACCCCTTAAGAGCCCCACCGCGCCTGACATGCCCGATGTGATGACATCACCCAGAGGTGATGCCATTGTGCTAGGCATGTTACGTGGGGTGTGCTCTAGCCTTTGGCTAAAAACCTCTATGGTGACCATAGAGTTTCTGGCCAAATGCCGGAGCATCCCCTGTGTGACGTGCCTGGTACAATAACATCCCTGCCCCCAGAAGATCCAGGGAAGCAGGCTGGAGCCCCCCACTGGCAGAAGGCAACCCTACCCAAACCCTACCCTAGCTATGCTGACCATGGGAGGATCTGGCGGGCTGGGCGCTGCCTTTCTGCCCCTGGGCTAGCCCAGCTCAGGTGTGGGGAGAGGCCATCAACCCACTAGGAAAAGTCCAGGTTGCCATAATGGCCACTTCACCCCAGTATGGGCTTGACTACATCTTCTGAAAGGAACGTGCTTGCAAACTCTACCTCTAAGGCTGCCAACTTCCAGGTAGTCCCAAATATACAAACTCCACTAGTAGAAAACACCATCAAAGATTGCCAAAACAATATATTAAACATTGTCGAAGGTTTTCACAGCTGGAGTTCATTAGTTGCTGTAGACTACAGATAAGATTAGAGTTCCAATAGCCAGTCTACACACAAAAGAACCTCCTCAGGAAACAATCCATAGACAAAAGAACCTCCTCAGGAAAGCTCCTCCATTAGCATGTTCATAGCCTGGAGAACTACTACAAGATAATGACTCAGTCCTACCCCACCTTCCAGGGTAGATATAAATTACCTGCCTACCATTTTTCTGCTCACCGTGAGACAGAGAGTACTCCATCTTTCTGTGTTATACCTCTGAGGATGCCAGTCACAGCTACTGGCAAAACGTCAGGTCCTACAATGCCAAGACCACGGCCACACAACCCGGAAAATCCAGAGCAACTAATATATTAAACAATTATAAAGTTGGTGGTGTCAGCTATGATTTGCTTCTTACACTATGAACCTTGTGGTCTGTTGAAATTTCTGAAGTCAGGTTCCACTTACACAGCCGGCAAACTGAAGAAGTTGAAGGGAACACATCTTCCAAGTATCTAGAATGGGTGTCTTTGCGAAGGCTTTTTGGAAAACGTTATGACTACGTGGACTCCTCCCATCAAGTTATCAAGTTAGACTGAGTGCATGGACTTTATGTCTCATCTTCAAAGGTGGAAATATTGTATCTTATGCCTTATTATAGCTACAGTATGCTCTAATGTTGTTGTGACACCACAAATGTTATAATTGTTTAATGTATTTGTTTTTGCAATCTTCGATAGTGTTTTCTGCTAGTGGGATCCGTATATTTGGGACTCCTGTGACACTAGTCTTTCCCCCTCGTTGTTTGGAATTTACTGAACCTCCAGATAGTGTCTGGAGAACTCCTGGGATGATGACCAATCTGCAGGCAATGGAAATCCGTTCTCCTGGAGCAAATGGCATCACACCTCACTGAAGCCCCTCCCCTCCCCAAATCCCGCCCTCCCCAGACTCCACCCCTAAAATATCCAGAAATTTCCCAACCTGGAGCCGGCAACTGGATCTTCCCCATAATCCTTTGCATCCTCGAAGCAGATCTCTGCTAGCACGACTGGTCTGGGATCTCAAAAGTTTCTCTCCGAGTTAATCATAGCCCCGGCTTACTTGGCTTTGGGAGAGCTAAAAAAACCCAACATGCTCGGCTGTTTGATTTTCGCTCAACCTGATCTCGCTTCACGAGTTTCTCTTTGAAAATATGCAAATTTCTGAAGACTGTAATCTGTATCTTCCTAGCCTCGAGACCAACTCCTAAAGAAGCAGATTTCCCCCCCCCCTTTGCTTTGTAGACTGTGAAAAAAAACCCAAACTCAAATATACCTGAGCTGTACAGTTTCGCCTTAGGTAGCAGCAAGTACCCGAGGAGCTGGATGATTAACAATTTTGGATGTTTTTTACTGCACATCCGCTCTCCATCTGCTCCTTCCGCTCACAGCCTAGCAGAGGGAAAGGAAAACATCTCCAGCGACTGGTGGGCTGAACTAGGATTTCCCGGTTTTTAGAAACCTACCATAAGCTTAATATTTACGACACAGTTCTCATAGCTGTGGAAAATTCAACCTTCGTTCGGTGTTAGTGGTTAGGAGCACGGACTCTAATACAGGAGATCTGGGTTTGATTCCCCACGCCTCCACCTTGCAGCTGCTGGTGTGACCTTGGGTCAGTCACAAGTTCTCTCAGAGCTGTTCTCTCAAAGGCAGTTCTCGGGAGAACTCACTCAGCCCCACCTACCTCACAGGGTGTCTGTTGGGGGGAGGGGAAGGGAAAGGAGATCGAAAGCCACTTTGGTATCTCCTTTGGTATAAATCCAATCTCCTCCTCCCCCTCCTCTTCTTCTTCTTCTGTGTAGTGGTTAAGTGCGCGGACTCTAATCTGGGAGAACCGGGTTCGATTCCCCACTCCTCCACTTGCACCTGCTGGATGACCTTGGACAAGCCATAGTTCTGTCAGAGCTGTTCTTGAAAAAGAGTTCTGTCAGAGCACTCTCATCCCCACCTACCTCACAGGGTGTCTGTTTTGGGGAGGGGAAGGGAAAGGAATTTGTAAGATGCTCTGAGGGCAGGGTACAAATCCAATCCAGGGCTATTTTTGGGCAGGAATGCACATGAATGGGGGGAACTGATCTCTGCTGTCTGGGGTTCAGTTGCAATTATGGGGGGGATCTCCAGGCCCCACCTGGAGGCTCACAACTCTGTCTGGAAGACCTCCCCCCCCTCCCCCTAAAGAAAATCCAGTTTAATTGAGAGTTCTGGAGAACTTGAAAGTTTCCACAGAGTATTCTGTTAATCTTGATTGGGCTTAATAAAAATATTGCATCGGTTTTGTTTTTGGAACCCGTAGAAACAGGTTCCCATTTTTCATATGAAAACAATTATGAGTAGATGAAGGAGGAGGAGGAGGAGGAGGAGGAGGGGAAGAGGAAGAAGAAGGGGAAGAAGGGGAAGGGATAGAGGAGGAGGAGGAGGAAGAGGAAGAAGACAAAGAGGAAGGAGGAGGAGGAGGAGAGGAAGAGGATGAGGATGAGGAAGAAGGGGAAGAAGGGGAAGGGATAGAGGAGGAGGAGGAAGATGAATAGGAAAAAGAAGAGGAAGAGGAAGAAGAAGAGGAAGAAGAAGAAGAAGAAGAGGAAGAAGAGGAAGAGGAGGAGGAAGAAGAAGAAGAGGAAGAAGGGGAAGGGGAGCTAGATTTATATTCCACCCTTCACTCAGAGTCTCAGTGGCTAACGATCTCCTTCCCTTCTTCTCCCCTCAACAGGCACCCTGTGAGGTAGGTGGGGCTGAGAGAGCTCTCTTGAGAACTGCTCTTGAGAGAACAGCTCTGAAAGAATTTATGACTGGCCTGAGGTCACACCAGCAGCTGAAGGTGGAGGAGTGGGGAAGCAAACCCGGTTCTCCCAGATTAGAGTCCGCACACTTAACCACTACACCAAACTGGCTCTCTAGATCTAGGGTTTTCAGCTCTGGGTTGGGAAATACCTGGAGATTTGGGGGTGGAACCTGAGGAGGGAGGGGTTTGGGAAGGGAGTTCAGTGGGATATAATTCCATAGGAGATCTCCAGCCACCGCCCAGAGGGTGGCAGCCCTAAGTAGATCTGTATAAGTAAGCCATTCTGCATCTGGAACCTCAATCAGGCATACCTCCGGAATGTAAACATATCCATTATTACCCAGAGCAGACCGGGTAGAAAAATCAGAAGGACGGCGAAGAAATCCTACATTGTGGTCGGGCCGACCTGCAAAAACCGAGTCAATTGATGGCCAACGTTCAGTTCCGTTTGAACAAGCCTTTTTGACATTTCTCATTCGCACCTGGAGATTGGCCACGAGGAGAAAGTCTCCGAACTGAGAAAATCCTTTCCTTCGCACCCCTTGGCTAGAGGCCGTTCCGACCCCGAGATTTAACCTCCAAGTTTGAAAGGTTAACGGGTTTCTAGATTAGCTTTTGTGGCTTCTTTACCACATCAAGTTTCTTTATCGCTAACCAGTCCGTAGCTTGAGATCACATCAATTAAAGAACGTGTCGGGGTGAAAAATTGAACAGGTTGTCACAGAGCAGAGCACAATCCACCTGGATTAAAGATCCCCTCTTGTTTAACCCTGCTGCTGTATTCTGTACACACATCCACATACTCTATCCTGGGGTATATTTGTAAAGGTAAAGGTAAAGCCAGTTGAATCCGACTCTACGGGGTGGTGCTCATCCCCATTTCCATGCCGAAGAGCCAGCACTGTTCAAAGATGTTTCTGTGGTCATGTGGCCGGCATGACTAGACGCTGAGGTGCACAGAATGCCGTTACCTTCCCACCAAAGCGATACCTATTTGTCTACTTGCAGTTTCTTGCTTTCAAACTGCTAGGTTGGCAGGGACCAGAGACAGGAGCTCACTCCATCATGCAGCACTCGGGGCTTGAACTGCTGAACTACTGACCTTCCCATCTGCAGTTCAGCGTCTTAACCACTTGAGCTACTCCCAGCCAAATTCTAATGTATCTTGGGGTAGAGAATGTCTCACAAAAGGAGGAAAAAATTGTAACATCCATTTCAATGTATCTGAAGAAGTATGTATGCACACCAAAGCTGCAAGTGGAGGAGTGGGGAATCAAACCCGGTTCTCCCAGATTAGAGTCTGCGCACTTAACCACTGCACCAAACTGGCTCTCTTATGTTCTTACGATCCAATTATTATCAATGTTTTCAACAAACACAACATAACCAAACCAAATGTAAAGAACAGAATTGTGCCGTAACCAAGGCTGAGTTCAGACTGGCGCGTTTCAGCAACGTTTCACAACCGGATTAAAGGGGCCGTTCACACAGGCACATCTGTCTGGCGTTCCCCAGCCGTACTCAGCCCGTCTTGTAACGCTTCGCTCCCAGGTTTAAAAAAATACCTGGTAAAAGTGGTATCAAACCCTGGAAAGCATGTCTATCCCGCATATATCCTGCATCAACAAAGTGTGAACGCTAAAATCCGTGATTTTGATGGTGTGCTTATGCGCAAAAGCGCTCATCTCCAGATTAGCAAAACAGAAAGTCGCGCCTTACAGCTGCACCTGTGGGCCAACAGTGCGAATGCTCCCTCGCACCTCCTCCCCGGTATGCTCCGGCATCAGTCTGCGCAGTGTGACTGGGAAAACCCGGAACAATTTGTTCCGGGGCTTTTTTGCCACGACTGGCTCCCGCTGCGAACTGCCAGTCTGGACTCGGCCCAGGACTGGTCCAGAATCATGAAAAACAAACAAACCCAAGCACAAGATGAAATTAGGAAAATCGTGTGGTAACTATAAAACAGATAAGTGCAGCCAACATTTCAAACCAACTTACATTGTTTTAAACAGCAAAGGGCAGGTATTCCCAGAAAGACTGCTCAGTGCTCATATACATCAGGGGGATCAAAAGTAAATTAGATCACGATAAAGTTTATGTTGTCATTAGATAAGAGATTATTGGGAACCAACGGGCAATACATTTCTCTTGACTGCGTTCTGTCTGTGTGTTAGGACTAAATGCATAAAGTTTACCTATTAGGAAATAATCCCTCAGCCGTGTTCTCAAGGCTTACCATGAATAAAATTTTGTTGGTCTTAAAGGTGCCACTGGGCTCAGACTTTGTTCTATTGTTAGTTGTGACACCTCGACACTCAGAGCCTGAAAAACACTTTCTCATGAAGTGAAGGAACCCACCACCAACATACAACTCCAATATGTGCAAATATAATTTGTATTGGAGGATTTTTGTACCACCCAGACATCTCTCTTTGTGCTAAGGTACATGCTCGGGGTCTGTATCTCTTGAGAGCATTTAAAAATGCTTCTTGACACAGTGTTTTCTGTGAGGGGGAAAAAAAATCATTTTTTAAAAAACCCCTCAAAATTAACAAGAAGGAATGAGAGAGAGAGAGAAGATTTCTGTGGGGGGATGTACAATCTACAAAGTCCAATCCATTATGTGTATTCATTCTTACATCAACGGGCCAATAGTTACAATCATGCCCGTTGCATTCTATGGAATAAGGAGAGACATCTTTGCTCTTTTAGAAGAAGTGGTCCACGAAACGTGATTTACTCTGGAGAATTTCATCATCACCCATCACCTTGTTATGGAAAAGACTTCTTGTTCTTCTGTACAACTTATTATGCCATAGTGCAGTGAGATTTCACATTATCAGTATATGATATGATATAAGCGCAATTTTGTACAGTTTCCTTTTGGTCTTCGTGTTGTCATATGCGACTGTGACCCTTCTATGCTTTTCGGGTTATGTACGGCTGTATCCGGATATAAGGTATCACTCAACACAGCTTTGGGGGGGGGGCAAACTAAATGAGTAAAAGGGTGGGGGAGTAAACAAAATGGAAGAAAATCATTTTGCTACGCTGGGTTTGAATTTCACAAATGCTTTTTGCAACATCATTTTTTTTAAAAAATGCAAGGGAACTGAGGAGGAACATAGAGAGAACATATAAGAAAGCCTGTGTCCAGTTGCGTCTTTAGGACCAACAAAGTTTTATTCTGGGTATAACCTTTCGTGTGCATGTGGGGAGGGCAGGGTAGAAATCAGATAAATCAAATCAAGTCCATACTACCTATGCACATTGGCAGTGGCCCTCCAAGCTCTCAGGTACAGGCATTTCATATTACGTGTCAGTTAAAGTCCATTGGCCCTTGTGTGTTAGATTTTGGTATTTTTACCTGAGGTTTGATTGGGCCCTTATATTGGAACACCTTCCCTATGAAGAAAGGTTAAAACGCTTGGGGCTCTTTAGCTTGGAGAAACGACGGCTGAGGGGTGACATGATTGAGGTTTATAAGATTATGAATGGGATTGAGCAGGTTGAGAAAAAAGTACTTTTCTCCCTTTCTCACAATACAAGAACTCGTGGGCACGCCATGAAATTGCTGAGCAGTCCAGTTAGAACAGATAAAAGGAAGTACTTCTTCACCCAAAGAGTGATTAACATATGGAATTCACTGCCACAGGAGGTGGTGGCAGCTGCAAGCATGGACAGTTTCAAGAGGGAATTAGATAAACATATGGAGCAGAAGTCCATCAGTGGCTATTAGCCACAGGGTATAGATGGGAACTCTCAGTCTGGGGCAGGTGATGCACTCTATTCTTGGTGCTGGGGGGGGCAGCAGTGGGAGGGCTTCTAGTGTCCTGGCCCCGCTGCTGGACCTCATGATGGCACCTGGTATTTTTGGCCACTGTGTGACAGAGTGTTGGACTGGATGGGCCACTGGCCTGAACCAACACTGGATTCTCTTATGTTATGTATGTTTTTTTTTTTTTAAAAGAGACATTTTATTATTTTCAGACATTAAACAGACAGAAAAGCAAAAAGTATAGTGAGACATAGAGTGCTGGAGTCTATACCTACATTTACTGTGAACCATATGCTTGTTTCGAATCAATTTCATTTGTTACCCTTGTTAATAATTGTTAAGATCTATCCGTTAAGCTACCCTGATACTTTTGCAACCATTTATAAAGTCTTTCCCATTTTTTTTCAAAATCACTTTCAGGTTTTTCATGTAACTGTAGCGTTAATTTATCCATTTCTGCTGCATCCATTTAGGTTTGTCATGTAACTGTAACGTTAATTTATCCATTTCTGCAGGTGTGATTGGGCCCTTATATGTTTTTAAATTCTTTGTTAATAGAAGAAGAAGAGATTGGATTTATACCCTGCCCTTCGCTACCCAAAGGAGTCTCAGAGTGGCTTACAAACTCCTCTCCCTTCCCCTCCCCACAACAGACACCCTGTGAGGTAGGTGGGGCTGAGAGAGCACTGACAGAAACGGCTCTTTTTCAAGGACAGCTGTGCAAGAACTATGGCTTGCCCAAGGTCATCCAGCAGGTGCAAGTAGAGAAGTGGGGGATCAAACCCGGT
>JAPDNY010000491.1:15000-35886 GCA_029375565.1 Gekko gecko
GGCTCCCGATTGGCCACGCCCAGCAGGAACTCATTAGCATAACAGGCCACACCCAACAGCAGAAACCCATTAGGACTGGCTACATTAGGGGTGTGTGGCCTAACATGCAAAGGAGTTCCTGCTACAAAGAAAGCCCGGCATTTTGACAACAGAGAAGGTAAACAGAATAAGAAGCAAAAAGTGGGTGTGGCTGGATGACCACACTTCTGGTAACATGGGGGAGTGGCCTAATATGCTAATGAGATGTTCTGTCAGGGGGTGTGGCCTGATATGCTAGTGGGTTTCTGCTGTTGTGTGTGGCCTATTATGCTAATCAGTTCTTGCTGGGCTTTTTCTACAAAAAAAAAAAAAGCCCTGTACCTCACCCTTCACTCGGAGTCTCAGAGCGGTTGACAATCTCCTTTCCCTCCCCCTCCTCACTACAGACACCCTGAGGGTAGGTGGAGCTGAGAGAGCTCTGATAGAACTGCCCTTGAGAGAACAGCTCTGAGAGAACTTGTGACTGACCCAAGGTCACCCAGCCAGTTGCAAGTGGAGGAGTGGGGAATCAAACCCAGTTCTCCCAGATTAGAGTCCACGCTTCTAAACCACGACACCAAATGGTCAGTCTCCCTGCCACTTTTCTCCCACACCGGAAGCCACTGCTTTTCAACAGCACAAACACTTGAAAGAGAGCGCTGTATTCGAATCTGGGAGCACTTTAGGAAGCAACAGGATTTTTGTGGATGTAAACTCTGCAGCGTTAAAGCTGTCTGTTGAGGGGACGGGAAGGGAAAGGCAATTGTAAGCCACTCTGAGACTCCTTCAGGTAGTAAAGGATGGGATATAAATCCAACGTTTTCTCTTCTTCTCTCATAAAACAGAGGATTGGATCATGCTACTAGTATATGTATTTGCTATTGTCCAATAAGGTAATGTAAAATGACATATGGATGAACAGTGTGTGTAAAATTCTCCGTGGTACAGGTTTCCTGATTTCTTATCACGCTGATTTTAGGGTTTAATTAAAGTCGGCGGTAATCCTTCCTTTACTGACTTCCTCAGCGCCCATTGATTTCAACACGGTCAGGATTTGCGGCCTTGGGTTTTACACCGGCGGTAGGCTATTTATCACTAATCTGTGAGGAATTTCGAAGCGGTTTCCCCCTTTCCGACATACCGCTCGGGTTCAAGAAGGTCAAATATCTTACTGGCAGAGAACTTGATTAAAATATATTCGGTTTTGTGAAATCCTCTGAGGTTTCGACATTCCTTAAAATGCTGTTCGTTCTGCTGGGGAACAGACCTTGCGTAGCAGGCTATTGGTAGGTTTAATTCCCCAATTGAACCTGGCTAGCTGCTGGCCTTGTAGATTTAGCTCTGAATTGGTCGATAAACGCCTGCTTACTCCCATGTACCAAAAGGTCCCGTGGTAGATAAACCATCTTTAATGTATAATTCGATACGCAGACAATCCTTTCAGCCCAAGGTGTTGATCAAAGGGTTTTGATAGGGCTGGGATTGAATTTTTCACATTTAGGGTCGTTTTAGGTTATGAACATATGAACGTCTGAAAGCTGCCTTATACTGAATAAGACCCTTCTCCATTTTATTTGTTTATTTATTTAATTGATTTTTATCCTGCCCTTTCCGGCCTAGGCTGGCTCAGGGCAGCTTCCAACAAGATATATATATATATATATATATATATATATATATATATATATATATATATATATATATATACACACACACACACACATATAACCAGATGTTGTTTTCTTATATGTTTTTGCAATTGCTACAAGTTTGTATTGTAGGCCATCAACAGTAGGCCCTAAATAGTAGCCGTATCCATTTTTCAGATTATTCTGGTGTCAACGATTCCGTTAGTCAGGATGTGTGTCACTTTCATCAAAGAAGATTGTCTGGCAGCCTGAAACTCTATTTCTTTTCATGATGAGTTAGGTTTACTTGGGGGGCTGAGAGAACTGTGACTGACCCAACGTCACCCAGCTGGTTTCATGAGGAGGAGTGGGGAATCGAACCCAGTTCTCCAGATTAGAATCTGCCGCTCTTAACCACTATACCAAGTTGGCTCTCTGAAATATGTGCTGATAAACTTAAAAGTTAATCAAATCCTGTTGATCAATGAATGACCTTTGGTGCCTGCATGGGAAATAAAGGTCACCCAAGATGTCGCTGACAAGGATATACCCGCAGTAGTTGTGAATTGAATTGGGATGATTCCTTGAAAGAGAAAGATGAAGACGAAGAGGAGGAGGAGGAGGAGGAGATTGGATTCATACCCCACCCTTCACTACCCAAAGGAGTCTCAGAGGGGCTTACAATCTCCTTTTCCTTCCCCTCCTCACAACAGACACCCTGTGAGGAAAAGTGGGGCTGAGAGAGCTCTGAGAGAACTGTGAGTGACCCAAGATCACCCATCTGGCTTCACATGGAGGAGTGGGGAATCAAACCCAGTTTTCCAGACTAGAGTCCACCACTCTTAACCACTATGCCAAACTGGCTAAGAAGAGCATTAAGACATTCATTCTGGGTGAGGAGGGGAGACCAAACATTTGAATAACAAAAATAAATATCCACTGACCCGAGAGTAAAACGGAGGAGACTGAAACTGCATCGCCAGAAGAGATAGACGAGATTGCCACAGGCACTCCTCTGGGAAGGGGAGAAATAAGCTATTTGGTTCAGGTATGTGGCTTTAACACTTCACAAATTGATTTTTTTTAAAAAAGATGGCTTAAAGCCAACAGCTAATATAACAGGTAGCAAAAATCCCAGTGTAAAATGAGCATTATACTCGCATAAAATAATTATCCAGATTTGGATTATGGAAAGAGAGGCCAAGGAAGGAGGAGGAGGAGGAGGAGGAGGAAGAAGAAGAAGAAGGAGGAGGAGGAGGAGGAGGAGGAGGAGGAGGAGGAGGAGGAGGAGGAGGAGGAGATTGGATTTATACCCCGCCTTTCACTTGGAGTCTCAGAGAGGCTTATAAACTCCTTTCTCTTCCCCTCCCACAACAGACACCCTGTGAGGTAGGTGGAGCTGAGAGAACTCTGACAGAAACGGCTCTTTTTCAAGGACAGCTGTGCCAGAGCTTGTGACTGACCCAAGGTCACATCAGCAGGTGCAAGTGGAGGAGTGGGGAATCAAACCCCGTTCTCCCAGATTAGAGTTTGCTAAGCATCAACGAACCCTCAGACACCTGTAAATGTACGTGTTTTGTTGTACGTGTTTGCACATCCCTAATTTTTGAGAAGCTGTTTCTAAGGCTGCGATCACACACAGTAAGTAATCCACCTTCAATTCACTTTCCAACTGGGTATGGCCAGTTCACAACAGTAAAATCCTGCTGGAAAGGGCCCTGAAAGTGGATTATTTAGTATGTGTGATCGCAGCCTAAGTTAACACAGACCTTAGACGTTTGGCCATTTATACAAGAGAAGGTTCCGCGGCTCAGGGGGTAGAGCCACTGCTTGGCATGCAGAAGGTTCCGGGTTCAACCCGCAGCACTTCTGATTAAAGGGACTAGGCAGTAGGTGATGTGAAAGACCTCCCCCTGAGACCCCGGAGAGCCTCATCCAATCAGAGCAGATAATACTGAATTGATGGGCCGATGATTTGATTCAGTATAAGTCAGTTCCGTGTGTATAGATTGCCTATTTCCTCGTGGAATCAAGAGACGATGTCATGAGATGGTTAGAGTACCACCGTAGATCCTGAACAGGCCTGTCCCGAAATCCTCACTCAGCCACAAACTCCCCCCCCGGATAGCCTGACCCCATCAGATCTCAGAAGCTAAGCAGGATTGGCCCTGGCGAGTGTTTGGATGGGCGACCTCCAAGGAATACCAGGGTCGTGACCAATGGTCCCTCTAAGCTGTGGAGTCTTGTGAGCGAAAATTCTACTTTGTGAGCTACTGGCATTAAAAATGTAAGCGAGCAATTTGGCTGCTGCTTAAATCAGTTTGCTTTGGAGTCCTCCTTCCTGAGCTGAGACAAAAATGTGTGAGTCGCAGGCTAAAAAAACTGTGAGCCGGCTCACACTAACTCAGCTTAGAGGGAACACTAGTCATGACATAGAGGTGGGCGATGGCGTACCACCTTTGAAACATCTCTTGCCTTTAAAAAAGTCTAGCTCGCCACCTAGAACATAAGAACATAAGAGAAGTCAATGTTGGATCAGGCCAACGGCCCATCCAGTCCAACACTCTGTCATACAGTGGCCAAAAATACCAGGTGCCATCAGGAGGTCCACCAGTGGGACCAGGACACTAGAAGAAGAAGAAGAAGAAGAAGAAGAAGAAGAAGAAGAAGAAGAAGAAGAAGAAGAAGAAGAAGAAGAAGAAGAAGAAGAAGAAGAAGAGGAGATTGGATTTATACCCCGCCCTTCACTGCCCAAAGGCGTCTCAGAGCGGCTTACAAACTCCTTTCCCTTCCCCTCCCCACAACAGACCGCCCTGGGAGGCAGGTGGGGCTGAGAGAGCTCTGACAGAAACGGCTCTTTTTCAAGGACAGCTGTGCCAGAGCTTGTGACTGACCCAAGGTCACATCAGCAGGTGCAAGTGGAGGAGTGGGGAATCAAACCCCGTTCTCCCAGATTAGAGTTTGCTAAACATCAACGAACCCTCAGACACCTGTAAATGTACGTGTTTTGTTGTACGTGTTTGCACATCCCTAATTTTTGAGAAGCTGTTTCTAAGGCTGCGATCACACACAGTAAGTAATCCACCTTCAATTCACTTTCCAACTGGGTATGGCCAGTTCACAACAGTAAAATCCTGCTGGAAAGGGCCCTGAAAGTGGATTATTTAGTATGTGTGATCGCAGCCTAAGTTAACACAGACCTTAGACGTTTGGCCATTTATACAAGAGAAGGTTCCGCGGCTCAGGGGGTAGAGCCACTGCTTGGCATGCAGAAGGTTCCGGGTTCAACCCGCAGCACTTCTGATTAAAGGGACTAGGCAGTAGGTGATGTGAAAGACCTCCCCTGAGACCCCGGAGAGCCTCATCCAATCAGAGCAGATAATACTGAATTGATGGGCCGATGATTTGATTCAGTATAAGTCAGTTCCGTGTGTATAGATTGCCTATTTCCTCGTGGAATCAAGAGACGATGTCATGAGATGGTTAGAGTACCACCGTAGATCCTGAACAGGCCTGTCCCGAAATCCTCACTCAGCCACAAACTCCCCCCCCGGATAGCCTGACCCCATCAGATCTCAGAAGCTAAGCAGGATTGGCCCTGGCGAGTGTTTGGATGGGCGACCTCCAAGGAATACCAGGGTCGTGACCAATGGTCCCTCTAAGCTGTGGAGTCTTGTGAGCGAAAATTCTACTTTGTGAGCTACTGGCATTAAAAATGTAAGCGAGCAATTTGGCTGCTGCTTAAATCAGTTTGCTTTGGAGTCCTCCTTCCTGAGCTGAGACAAAAATGTGTGAGTCGCAGGCTAAAAAAACTGTGAGCCGGCTCACACTAACTCAGCTTAGAGGGAACACTAGTCATGACATAGAGGTGGGCGATGGCGTACCACCTTTGAAACATCTCTTGCCTTTAAAAAAGTCTAGCTCGCCACCTAGAACATAAGAACATAAGAGAAGTCAATGTTGGATCAGGCCAACGGCCCATCCAGTCCAACACTCTGTCATACAGTGGCCAAAAATACCAGGTGCCATCAGGAGGTCCACCAGTGGGACCAGGACACTAGAAGAAGAAGAAGAAGAAGAAGAAGAAGAAGAAGAAGAAGAAGAAGAAGAAGAAGAAGAAGAAGAAGAAGAAGAAGAAGAAGAAGAAGAAGAAGAAGAAGAAGAAGAAGAAGAAGAAGAAGAAGAAGAAGAAGAAGAAGAAGAAGAGGAGATTGGATTTATACCCCGCCCTTCACTGCCCAAAGGCGTCTCAGAGCGGCTTACAAACTCCTTTCCCTTCCCCTCCCCACAACAGGCACCCTGTGAGGGAGGTGGGGCTGAGAGAGCTCTAACACAAACTGTCCTTGAGAGAACAGCTGTGCCAGAGCTTGTGACTGACCCAAGGTCACATCAGCAGGTGCAAGTGGAGGAGTGGGGAATCAAACCCGGTTCTCCCAGATAAGAGTCCACACACTTAACCACTACACCAAACTGGCTGGTGCTCTAGAAGCCCTCCCACTGTTGCCCCCACCCCCAAGCACCAAGAATACAGAGCATCCCTTGCCCCAGACCAAGAGTCCCTATCTATACCTTGTGGGTAATAGCCACTGATGGACCTCTGCTCTGTATGTTTATCTAATTCCCTCTTGAAGCCGTTCATGCTTGTAGTGCATAAGGCTAAAAGAGCTAGAACTTCTGGCTGCTAGGCGACCTTAGGATCTCCCAGCTGTACTACACACACCGCCATATAATCATTAATTAAATTACCTCACAGGATTGTTGGGCGGATGAAGTAGAGGAGGGAGAAGAGCACACATACAGAAGAAATCAATCGATTTCCATAGCTGCACCGGTAAATGGTTTCATAGGAAGTATTTGGGATCCTGCTGCCATGGGTCAGGACAGAAGCTACCCTCAAAAGAAAGACGGTTTAATGGTCTGGTGATATGACAAGAATTTTAAAAAAAAAAAAAACCCTGAATGAAAGCGTGGATGAAGTAGACGAGGGAGAAGAGCATACATACAGAAGAAATCAATCGATTTCCGTAGCTGCACCGGTAAATGGTTTTATAGGAGCTGTTTGGGATCCTGCTGCCATGGGTCAGGACAGAAGCTACCCTCAAAAGAAAGACGGTTTAACGGTCTGGTGATATGACAAGAATTAAAAAAAACAAAAAACCCTGAATGAAAGCGTGGATGAAGTAGAGGAGGGAGAAGAGCACACATACAGAAGAAATCAATCGATTTCCATAGCTGCACCGGTAAATGGTTTCATAGGAGCTATTTGGGATCCTGCTGCCATGGGTCAGGACAGAAGCTACCCTCAAAAGAAAGACGGTTTAATGGTCTGGTGATATGACAAGAATTTTTTAAAAAAAAAAACCCAAAAAAACCCTGAATGAAAGCGCTTTGAACTTGATAAGGAATGCATAAGCGGGACGGAAAAGAGAAGCCAGAAAACCCCCAGAGGGATGGGTTTATGTCACACAGAGGGTCTGTTGTTTGGAAAGGAATGAATCTCGGAGAGTCCGGGAGATTGGCGAAGAGATAAGGAAGAATGGGAGGCATTCATGGAGCCCCTGTATCATCAGCGAAGGCTGAGAACAGAGCAGGGATGAAGAACGCTTATCTCCGGAGCTGAGAATAACCAGAGCCCCGCGGCCTTCTCTACCACCCGTACGGAGCAGAGAGGAGAGAGACTGGTACTCCCACATACCGCGTGCATTTCCTTGCAGCTGGTGCTTAGCATTTCTCCATAGCAGAGATCAGCAAACTTTTTTTAAAAAAAGATCTCTAAAGGCCACGTTAAGGCCCCACCAGTGACTCCCAGTTTTGTGACCTCCAGCGAGACTTTGTTGGTTAAATTGTTAACGCCATCTCAGCAATGATGTGATTGATTTATCGCCAAGGGCAGCTGAACAGAAAGGTGCCTGGTTCCTATTCCTGGTGGTATAACCTCTGTCCTGTATTTCTGTGACTCACAGGGGCCCACATCTGTGCAGATGTTTCATAGGGCTGCCATTGGATAGCCTGACCTGGGCTGTGGACAGACTGGCGGCTTGGAGTGATATGGCACTGCCTGTAATTGTAGAAGAAGAAGAGGAGGAGGAGGAGGAGGAGGAGATTGGATTTATACCCCGCCCTTCACTCGGGAGTCTCAGAATGGCTTACAAACTCCTTTCCCTTCCCCTCCCCACAATAGACACCCTGTGAAGCAGGTGGGCCTGAAAGAGCTCTCTCAAGGACTGCTCTTGAGAGAACAGCTCTGACAGAACTCTGGCTTGCCCAAGGTCATCCAGCAGCTGCAAGTGGAGGAGTGGGGAATCAAACCCGGTTCTCCCAGATTAGAGTCCGCGCACTTAGCCACTACACCAAACTGAAGTTCAGGCACTTTGAAGTATTGCAGGGCATACCGACTAGAGAGCCCACCCTGCTGTGGTTCACCCGCCCAGCCATCCCATGGGCATGCACCCATTTTAGTGCAGCGCCTCAGCCACCGAGCGTACTACCCGGTCATTTTTTTAAAAAAATGCAGGCGGATGTGTGCGCATATGCATATATAATAAAGGTAAAGGTTCCCTTGCTTGAAAGCCAGTCGAATCCAACTCTAGGGTTGTGGCGCTCATCTCCATTTCAAAACCGAAGAGCCAGCACTGTCCAAAGAAATTTCCATGGTCATGTGGCTGGCATGGCTAAACACCAAGGCGCACGGAACGCTGTTATGCACATATAGGCAGACACTAAAAAAAAAAAAAAAGTGGCGGAAATAGATCTGCAGGTTCAGACTCCCAATCCATACCACATGCATTCCCCCACATTCAGACATCCGGCCACACGTGATGAATACGCGGGGAACCGAAAGCACCACATGTTTTATGATGTCTATTTACCCCATTTCCAACTTGTCGTACAACTGGGTGAGTATGACTGGGGAATGGCTGACAGATGTGGCTGGGCGACCCTGCTGGTTTAATCCGTTAGGGGAACTCAGTTCTATCGGGCCAAACTGCTCGTATGAACACAGCCCTGGATAGCCCAGATTGGCCCGATCCCATCTCACAATACAAGAACTCATGGGCACTCAATGAAATTGCTGAGCTGTCAGGTTAGAACAGATAAAAGGAAGCCCTTCTTCTCCCGAAGAGTGATTAACATGTGGAATTCACTGCCACAGGAGGTGGTGGCAGCTACAAGCATGGATGGCTTCAAGAGGGAATTAGATAAGCATATGGAGCAGAGGTCCATCAGTGGCTATGAGCCACAAGGTATAAGATAGGGACTCTGGGGCAAGTGATGCTCTGTATTCTTGGTGCTTGGGGGGGGCAACAGGGGGAGGATTTCCAGTGTCCTGGCCCCACTGGTGGACCTCCTGATGACACCTGGTATTTTTGGCCATTGTGTGACACAGAGTGTTGGGCTGGATGGGCCGTTAGCCTGATCCAACATTGGCTTCTCTTATGTTAGATCTTGGGAGCTAAGCAGGTTCACCCCCCAGCTAGTATTTGGATGGGAGACCTCTACAGAATACCAGAGCAGTGTTCCTTCTAAGCTGAGTTAGTGTGAGCTAGCTCATAGCTTTTTAGCCTCCGGCTCACACATTTTTGTCTCGGCTCAGGAAGGGATGGCTCCAGAGCAAACTAATTTAGGCACCATCCAATCGCTCGCTCAAGGCTTTAATGCCGGTAGCTCACAAAACAGAATTTTTGCTCAGAAGACTCCACAGCTCAGAGGAAGCACTGATACCACAGTGTCGGGATGCAGAGGCAGGAAATGGCCAACCATCTCTGAAGGTCTCTTGCCTGGAAAACACGAGGAGGTCTCCATAACAGCTGTGACTCGACAACACTTTTTGTCACCCTCAACGGCAGGTTGGGAAATCCCTGAAGATCTGGGGGGGGGTGTGAGTCTGGGGAGGACATGGTATAGGGAGGGGAGGGACCTCTGTGGGGTGTAACACCATAGAGTCCGCCCTCCAAGGAAACTGACAATGGTCACCTGGAGACTGCTCATACTTACGGGAGATCTCCAGGGCTCTTCTACCGGTGCCCCCAAATAAGGACACGGGGCAGCAGTCTGTGGATTAATGAGTTTATTCATGGCTGGTCTAGATCAATGAACTGTTAAATCCTGGATTCCATCGATGGTCCGACCCCAAGCTTGGTGATCAGCTCTGCTTTATCAGTGATTCAGCCAGAACGAGGCAAAGACCCAAGGCAATGGCCCTGTTTAAATAGCATGCAACCACCGCCCACTTCCCTAAAAAACTACCAATGATAGGCCATTGTCAGGCCCATAGCTTCCTCATTGGCCACCTCCAGAGTCCTGGTGGGCTATTGTTCTAGAGCTCCAAGCTCAGCCCGCCGCTGGTAGAAACAGTCCTGGAATGTTCCGGTCCCAATAGGTAACATGAACCATCCTTGAAATGCTGCGAGTGTTCCCCCCGGCTGCAAAGTCAACCAGCACTCTTGCTGACTTTAATTTGCGCTCGCCTGCACGTAAAACAGTGTCGGGAGGTGCTAATCCTCATCTCCCTCCTCCCCATGGGTGACTCCACCAATTAAGGACTTAATTGATGTTGCTCAACAGGGGTCAAAAATACTAGGTGCCATCAGGAGGTCCTGGCCCCACTGGTGGACCTCCTGATGGCCCCTGGTATTTTTGACCACTGTGTGACACAGAGTGTCGGACTGGGTGGGCCATTGGCCTGATCCAGCATTGGCTTCTCTTGTGTTCTTATGTTCGACCAGCAAGGGTTCTCCTGAAGTCAAAGTCACCTGCAGGGAGCAGGACAGTGTTTAAGTAGACTCTCCAGCCCTCTTCTGATTGGCTGTTCCACAGCCCTCTCTAGCCGTCTGTTGATTGGCAGCCAATGGCTGCTAGGGATGCAGTCCCCAGGTGGGGGTGGGGGGGTCGCCTGATTTCATAGGCCCCTGCCCGCCACCAGCCAGCTGGCCTGACAATCAGTTTGGTGTAGTGGTTAAGAGCATGGACTCTAATCTGGGAGAGCCAGGTTTGATTCCCCACACCTCCACATTCAGCTGCTGGTGTGACCTTGGGTCAGTCACAAGTCCTCTCAGAGCTGTTCTCTCAAGGGCAGTCCTTGAGAGAGCTCTCTCAGCCACCCCACCTCACAGAGTGTCTCTTGTGGGGAGGGGAAGGGGAAGGAGATTGTAAGCTGCTCTGAGACTCCTTCAGGTGGTGAAGGGCAGGGTATAAATCCAATCTCCTTCTCCTCCTCCTTTTCCTCTTCTTTTTGGTTGCCCTCCATGGCAACTGCTTGGCCACAGTGTGAAATAAGATGCTGGACTAGATGGACCACTGGTCTAGATGGACCATTGGTCTGATCTGGCATGGTGAGCTATAAGGATGGGGTTCCTTCCTTCCTTCCTTCCTTCCTTCCTTCCTTCCTTCCTTCCTTCCTTCCTTCCTTCCTTCCTTCCTTCCTTCCTTCCTTCCTTCCTTCCTTCCTTCCTTCCTTCCTTCCTTCCTTCTGCATTATTTGACATTACCCTTTTCCGAGCGTACTCACTTTTCCCGACGATTCTCTGTATGAACATCAAAGATCCCCTCCAATTATCTTTCTACATATGAATTGGATCCTTCTGCATAATTTTGTTAATCTTTAGGGATAAACAATTAAGCTCACTGATGGGTAAAACTTGTATTAATTTACTTAAATTTATTGTTAATTAACCAACGTTTATTAAGCAAGAGTCATTTACTTAGCACTGTTCAAAATAAAACATGACCTTTCCTTGCCGGAGGGAGCAGCCATCTAAAGACGATAAACAAATGCTAGGAAGAGGAGAAGAAAGTGCGTTAACAGCAGACGTCAGCAGAATTCATATTGTTGGCCAAGTTGGAAAGGGATGAATAGGCTTTCGAAAAGATGGCAGGGACTGGAATGTTAAGAAAATGGAGGGAGCACTCTAATGTGTGCTCCCTGCATTGAAGATGGTGGGATTTACTTCCAAGTAAACATGTATAGGATCAGGTTGTGAGGCAGCAGGGGTGGGGGAAAGGCTGCGTACAATCTATCCATCTATTACACTTTTATATATCCTTCTTCCAAGGATTGTCGGATAAGAACATAAGAGCCCAGCTGGATTAGATCAGTGGTCCATCTAGTCCAACATCCTGTCTCACACAGTGGCCACCCAGTTCCTCTGGAGGGCCAAAAACAGGGCAGAGAGGCCAAGGCCTTCCCCTGAGAAGAACATCAGAAAAGCCCTGCTGGATCAGAGCAGTGGTCCATCTAGTCCAGCATCCTGTCTCACATAGTGGCCAACCAGTTCCTCTGGTGGGCCAACAACAGGGCATAGAGGCTGAGGGCTTCATAAGAACATAAGAAGAGTCCTGCTGGATCAGACCAGTGGTCCATTTAGTCCAGCATCGTGTCTCACACAGCAGCCAACCAGTTCCTCTGGATGGCCAACAGCAGGGCATAGAGGTCAAGGCCTTCATAAGAACATCAGAAGAGCCCTGCTGGATCAGACCAGTGGTCCATCTAGTCCAGCATCCTGTCTCACAGAGTGGCCAATCAGTTCCTCTGGTGGGCCAACAACAGGGCATAGAGGCCGAGGCCTTCATAAGAACATCAGAAGAGCTCTGCTGGATGAGACCAGTGGTCCATCTAGTCCAGCCTCCTGTCCCACACAGCGGCCAACCAGTTCCTCTGCACGGCCAACAACAGGGCATAGAGGCCGAGGCCCTCATAAGAACATCAGAAGAGCCCTGCTGGATGAGACCGGTGGTCCATCTAGTCCAGCGTCCTGTCTCACACAGCAGCCAACCAGTTCCTCTGGATGCCCAACAACAGGGCATAGAGGCCGAGGCCTTCCCCTGATGTTGCCTCCTGGCTCTGGGATTCAGAGGACTGGTGCCTCTGCATGTGGAGGTTCCCCTCAGACATCATGGCTTGTAGCCACAGATAGACTTAACCCTCCAGGAATTTACCTAATCCCCTCTTTGAGCTGTTTGTTCCTATGACCATCACTGCATCCTCTGACAGCAGATTCCACATTTTAATCACTCTCCGTGTGAGGTAGTATTTCTTTTTGTCCGTCCTGAACCTACTGCCCATCAGCGTCATTGGATGGCCTCGAGTTCTAGTATTTTGGGACAGGAGAGAAAAGGCTCTCTTTGCCAGCTCTCTCCACCCCGTGCATAATTTCGTCAACCTCTATCATGCCCCCTTTAGACGTCTCTCTTCTAAACCAGAGCTGTACCTGGTATCCCAAATGAGGCCTCACCGTAGAGCTATACAGGGGCATTACAATACCGGCCATTTCATTCTCAGTCCCTTTCCTAATAATCCCTAATTTGTTTTACAGCCCTGTGAGGTAGGCCTGGTTGGGGGGTGGGGACTGGCCTGAATCCATTCAGTGAGTTTCATGGTGCAGTAGAGATATGAACCTGGTCCTAGTCTAACACAGTAACCACATCATACTCTTTCTCTTCCTCACACTGAATACAGCACAACCCAGTGAGAAGAGACTTTGGGAGGCAGCGTGTAATCGAAGAAGTGTCCACCTATACAACAAAAGTCCGCATGGTCAAAGCAAGGATATTCCCCGTAGTAATGTATGGCTGCGAGAGTTGGACTATAAGGAAGGCCGAGCGCCAAAGAATAGATTCTTTTGAACTATGGTGCTGGAGAAGACTTTTGAGAGTCCCTTGGACTGCAAGGAGATCAAATCAGTCAATCCTAAAATAAATCAACCCTGACTGTTCCCTGGAAGGCCAGATCCTGAAGCCAAAGCTCAAACACTTTGGCCACCAAATGAGAAGGGAGCCCTCACTGGAGAAGACCCTGATGCTGGGAAAGATTGAAGGTCAAAGAAGAAGGGGGCGGCAAAGGATGAGATGGTCAGACAGTGTCATCAATGCAACGAACATGAAATTGAGCGAACTTCAGCGGACAGCGGAAGACAGGAGGGCCTGGCGTAATCTGGTCCATGGGGTCGCGAAGAGTCGGACTCGACTGTGCGACTGAACAACAAATACAGTTCTGGCAACGAGACAGTAACTCCAGACCAACGCTTTCTCTAAGCCGTGGAGTCTTGTGAGCAAAAATTCTACTTGGTGAGCTACCGGCGTTAAAGTTGTGAGTGAGCGATTGGGCTGCTGCATAAATTAGTTTGCTCCAGAGCCCTCCTTCCTGAGCAAAGACAAAAAATGTGTGAGCCGGAGGCTAAACAACTGTGAGCTGGCTCACACTAACTCAGCTGAGAGGGGACATTGGTCCAGACTCTACATCGCATTTTTAAGAAGAATTTAACTGATTTGAACTTACAGAACCATGCATATCTTTCCTTGAAAACCCTACAGCTTCAGGAGGGGACAGGACAAACATTTTGAGCAGAGGTCCATCAATGGTGGTTTAGCCACAAGGTACAGATGGAACCCTCTGTCCGGGGCCGTGATACTCTGCATTTTTGGTGCTTGGGGGGCAACAGTAGCATGTCTTCTGGAGCTCTGGTCTCACTGCTGGACCTCCCAATGGCCCCTGGGCTTTGGCCACTGTGTGACGCCGAGTGATGGACTGTGTGGGCCATTGGCCTGATCCAACATGGCTTCTCCTATGTTCTTATGTCTGGGGCAGTGATGCTCTGTATCCTTGGTGCTTAGGGGGCGACAGCATTGGGAGGGCTTCTGGAGTTCTGGCCCCACTGGTGGACCTCCTGATGGCACCTGGGTTTTGGACACCATGTGACACAGAGTGTTAGACTGGATGGGCCATTGGCCTGGTCCAACATGGCTTCTCCTATGTTCTTATGTCTGGGGCAGTGATGCTCTGTATCCTTGGTGCTTAGGGGGCGACAGCATTGGGAGGGCTTCTGGAGTTCTGGCCCCACTGGTGGACCTCCTGATGGCACCTGGGTTTTGGACACCATGTGACACAGAGTGTTAGACTGGATGGGCCATTGGCCTGATCCAACATGGCTTCTCCTATGTTCTTATGCCTGGGGCAGTGATGCTTTGTCTTCTTGGTGCTTAAGGGGCAAGAGTGGGAGGGCTCCTGGAGTTCTGGCCCCGCTGGTGGACCTCCTGATGGCACCTGGGTTTTTGGCCACTGTGTGACATGGGCGGGATGTTCCATTGGCCTGATCCAACATGGCTTCTCTTAGGTTCTTATGATTGTCATCAATCAGCTGTGACTTGAGGGCACTTTTCACCACCACCACCACCTAGCATGTGGCCCTGACCTACATGACCCTGGCTAGCCTGATCTCACCTGATCTTGGAAGCTAAGCAGGATTAGCCCTGCTTAGTACTTGGTTGGGAGACCACCAAGGAAGTCCAGGGATACTAAGCAGAGGCAGGCAATGGAAACTACCTCTGAACATCTCCCATGAGGGGGTCATCATAAATTAACTGCAACTTTACAGCCCTTCTTCTTCCTCCTCTTCCTCCTCCTCCTCCTTCCTCTTCCTCTTCTTATTATTATTCCTCCTCCTCCTTCTCCTCCTCCTCTTCTTCCTCCTCCTCCTCTTCTTCTTCTTCCTCCTCCTCCTCCTCTTCTTCCTCCTCCTTCTCCTCCTCTGCTTTATTTGTGGTGAATAAAAGAGAACTTTGTGGATGTATCCAAAGTGTGGGAAGCTGAAACTCTTGGGGTGTGTTCAGACGGATCTTTTGATCTGCCATAGGAACGACTCCCTTGCGGATCAAAAATGCATGACCAGACATAAACATCTGGGAAATATTCCGGTCCCATAGGCATCCCGTTCTGCTGCGCCTCCAATCCTGATTTAAAAAGCAGCAGTTTCAATGTAGGGTTTTCGCTTACCCGCGCAACAACTGCAGACTTTCTTCCGTCTGGTCACTCCGTTAGCGCGCGATGCTCCTGTCGGCTCGGTCTGACGTCAGACCGAGGCCGACGGGGGCGCGATTTTTAAAAAATTGAAACCCCATGTGCGCTTTAACGAGGAAACACATTCAGCGATAAGTGCTACGAGGAATGTAATATTCATGCTTATTTCTTTTAGGGACAAGATGTTACCGCGATGGGAGATGGAGGGGGGGAAGGACTGTTCTAACTTGCAAAATAGTCCCTCCATTGATCATGATGGCAATGGCAAGGGGGAGGACCGGGACTTTGCTGAAAACCCTCCGCAATCGCCTTAGTTCTCCAAGGAGGCGCAGCCTTGCCTATGCGAATGTACAAAACTTTTTTTAAAAAAATCCTCGGTGGATGCCGTGTAGACAAATCACAGCGGGAACAACGCGCGGTGAGGCTATTTCGTGGGGGGGCGTCTGGTCGTGCTAGGCTGGATTAAAAAAATCGGGATAAAATTTTAGGAGGGCTCATGGCGCGATTGACTGGCCGTCTGAACGCAGCCTTGGCCTGTTTCTCCGGGAAGTCTAACAAGCATTCATCTTCCCTGTATCCTGTAGACAGTTTCTTTCATCAGTGGTAAAAACTGACACACCTCTCATCAGCTCTTGGAAGCGAAACGGGGGTTGGCCCTGATCAATATTTGGATGGGAGACCACCAAGGAATCCCAGGCTTCTTCCACACATCTTGGATAATGCACTGTCAACTCACTTTAGCCATCATTTGCAGTTGGATCTCCCTGTTCCGCACTGACAATTCCATTTAAGGCAGGAAGTTTGCAAGAGGCACGAGCCTCTGGCACGAGCCGAAGGGCGAGGCTCTTTGCCTGTGGCTCTTTGCCTAGGGGCTCTGTAAGAAGCCCAGGAAGAGCCAGGAAGCCAGGACCTTGGCTCCTTGGTAAGGTAAGGTAAGTAGACTCCTACAACAGGAGCCATATAAATACAAAGGGTTTTAAAAGGGGGGTTATAGAAAAGTATTTGTTTAAAAACAATTATGAAGCCAGAATGCCAGCAGGGGGTTGGGGGCTATCCAGTGTTTTGCATGGAGTGTCACATGTATGACTATCTGCCCACTGGTCAGAAGTCTTGGGTGTGTGCTCGGTGCAAGGAGCTCCTGGTTCTCAGGGAGCGAGTTTGCTCCCTTGAGGCCAAGGTGGCTGACCTGGAGAAGCAGGGACAGTCAGTTAGGTGCACGGGGAAGACTCTCGGGGACTTGTTAGATATGTCCCACTCTGGATCTGGCAGCCCGGCTGCTGCCAGGGAGCATGAGGGTCAAGGGGAAAAGGGGCACCATGCTGAGGATAAGGGGAATGTGCCCTCAGAAGGGACCTCTTCTTCAGCTGGTGAACGGGTATCCTTTCGTACCAAGGAACCGTCCCTGGGAAGGGTGGGAGGGGGCTCTTGGTAGTTGGTGATTCGATCCTTAGGCAGGTAGACAGCTGGGTGGCGAACCCGCGTACTGACCGTATGGTGACTTGCCTGCCTGGTGCGAAGGTAGCGGACATTACGCGTGTTTTAGATAGGCTGGTAGATAGTGCTGGGGAGGAGCCAGTGGTCGTGGTGCACGTTGGCACCAACGATGTGGGGAAATGCAGTCGTGAGGTCCTGGAGGAGAAATTTAGGCTGCTGGGCAGGAAACTCAAGGCCAGGACCTCCAAGGTAGCCTTCTCGGAAGTGCTACCTGTTCCACGCGCAGGGCCGGAGAGACAGGCACAGATCAGGAGTCTCAATGCGTGGATGAGACGGTGGTGTAGGGGGGAAGGGTTCAAGTTTGTTAGGCACTGGGATGCTTTTTGGGACAAGAGGGAGCTGTACAAAAGGGACGGTCTCCACTTGTCCCGAGAAGGAACCAGGCTGCTGGCGCTCAAAATCAAAAAGGTGGCAGAGCAGTTTTTAAACTGAATAATGGGGGAAAGCCGACAGGAGATGAAAAGTCTCTGGTTCGGGATGGCTCATCTCAAAGAGATGAAGGGGTAGCTATTACTTTTGTACAAGGAAATGGATTACAATTGTCCACTGAGACTGTGGCTAATGATAGGAACTGCCTGGCAAGGTCTCGAGGCAGCAAGAGGAAGGCTGTGGGCTTAACAAACGTGGGAAACTATAAGTGTTTATACACAAATGCTAGAAGTCTCCGAGGTAAAATCGGGGAGTTGGAATGCTTGGTGTTGGGGGGGAAATAGACATTGTGGGTATTTCAGAAACTTGGTGGGATGAGGAAAATCAGTGGGATACGGTGATTCCTGGTTATAAATTATATCGGAAGGATAGGGGGAAAGGGTTGGAGGTGGGGTGGCTCTGTATGTCAGAGAGGGTATACCATCCAGTAAGATTGAGAGGGTAAGAGAATTGGATTCCCTTCTGGAAATGCTATGGGTTGAAATAGTGGGTCCAAAAGGAGGCTTAACAGTGGGAGTTTGTTATCGCCCACCAGATCAAAAGATAGAGGAGGATTATAAAATGATGAATGAATTAAAGATAGCGGCTAGACGAAATAACTGTGTTGTAATAGGCGACTTTAACTACCCACACATTGATTGGGTCAATATGAGTTCTAGTCGGGAAAAAGAGATTGCGTTCTTAGACACTCTCAATGACTGTGCTGTGGAACGGATGGTCACAGATCCTACCAGGGGAGAGGCGATCCTGGATTTGGTCCTAAGTAACACCCAAGACCTGGTGAGAGATGTAAAAGTGACTGCACCACTTGGAAACAGTGACCATAATGTCATTGAGTTTAACATTTGTACAGATAGGGAGTTGCCCAAAAAGACTGACGCAACCACTTTTAACTTTAAAAGGGGTAACTTCTCTGGTATGAGGGGACATGTGAGGAAGAAATTGAAAGGAAGAGTGGAGAAGGTCAAAACCATTGGGGAAGCTTGGAGACTATTTAAAAAGACAATCCTAGAAGCTCAGAAAAAATATATACCGCAGGTTAGGAAAGGTACAAATAGGTATAGAAAAAAGCCTGCATGGTTAACAAATAAAGTAATGGAAGCTGTAAAAGGTAAGAAGGATTCCTTTAAGCGGTGGAAAGCTAGTCTTAGTGACGTTGATAAAAGGGAACACAGACTATGGCAAATAAAATGCAAGTCTGTGATCAGGCAAGCAAAAATGGAATATGAGGAGCATATCGCAAAAACATAAAGACCAACAATAAAACTTTCTTCAAATACATTAGAAGTAGGAAGCCAGCCAGGGAGGCAGTGGGGCCCTTGGATGACCAAGGGGTAAAAGGAGTAGTGAAGGATGATAGGGAAATGGCTGAGAAGCTGAATGCATTTTTTGCCTCTGTCTTCACTGTGGAAGAGGAGAAGTGTTTGCCCACTCCAGAAGCACTGATTTCGGGAGGGGGTTTGAAAGACCTGAATCAGATTGCGGTGACAAGAGAGGAAGTCCTCCGACTGATGGACAATTTAAAAACTAATAAATCACCAGGCCCGGATGGCATTCATCCGAGAGTTCTGAAAGAACTCAAATGTGAACTTGTGGATCTCCTGACAAAAATATGTAATCTTTCTTTAAAATCTGCCTCCATTCCTGATGACTGGAAGGTAGCTAATGTCACTCCCATCTTTAAAAAGGGCTCCAGGGGAGATCCAGGAAATTACAGGCCAGTCAGTCTGACATCGATACCGGGTAAGTTGGTGGAAACTATTATTAAGGAAAGAATTAGTAGGCACATTGATGAACAAAAACTATTGAGGCAGACTCAGCATGGGTTCTGTAAGGGAAGATCTTGTCTCACTAACCTGTTAGTGTTTTTTGAGGGAGTGAACAAACATGTGGACAAGGGGGACCCAATAGATATTATTTACCTTGACTTCCGGAAAGCTTTTGATACAGTTCCTCATCAAAGGCTCCTAAGTAAGCTCAATAGTCATGGGATAAAAGGACAAGTCCTCTTGTGGATCAAAAACTGGCTTATAAATAGGAAACAGAGAGTGAGTATAAATGGGAAACTCTCTCAGTGGAGGGTGGTAAGCAGTGGGGTACCACAGGGATCAGTACTCGGTCCCATGCTTTTTAACTTGTTTATTAATGATTTGGAATTGGGAGTAAGCAGTGATGTGGCTAAATTTGCAGATGACACGAAGTTGTTCAGGGTGGTGAAAACCAGGGAGGATTGTGAGGCACTCCAAAGGGATCTGTTGAGGATGGGTGAGTGGGCGTCAACGTGGCAAATGGGGTTCAATGTGGCCAAGTGCAAAGTGATGCACATTGGAGCCAAAAATCCTAAATATAAATACACGTTGATGGGGTCTGATCTGGCAGAGACTGACCAAGAGAGAGATCTTGGAGTCGTAGTGGATAACTCGCTGAAAATGTCTACACAATGTGTAGCTGCAATAAAGAAGGCCAACGCTATGCTGGGGATTATTAGGAAGGGAATTGATAACAAATCAGCCAGTATCATCATGCCCCTGTATAAATCATTGGTGCGACCTCATTTGGAATACTGTGTACAGTTCTGGTCACCACATCTCAAAAAGGATATTATAGCATTGGAAAAAGTGCAGAGAAGGGCAACTAGAATGATAAAAGGGTTGGAACACCTTCCCTATGAAGAAAGGTTAAAATGCTTGGGGCTCTTTAGCTTGGAGAAACGACGGCTGAGGGGTGACATGATCGAGGTTTATAAGATTATGAATGGGATTGAGCAGGTTGAGAAAGAAGTACTTTTCTCCCTTTCTCACAATACAAGAACTCGTGGGCACTCTATGAAATTGCTGAGCAGTCGGGTTAGAACAGATAAAAGGAAATACTTCTTCACCCAAAGAGTGATTAACATATGGAATTCACTGCCACAGGAGGTCGTGGCAGCTGCAAGCATGGACAGTTTCAAGAGGAAATTAGATAAACATATGGAGCAGAAGTCCACCAGTGGCTATTAGCCACAGGGTATAGAATGAGAACTCTCAGTCTGGGGCAGGTGATGCACTCTATTCTTGGTGCTGGAGGGGCAGCAGTGGGAGGGCTTCTGGTGCCCTGGCCCCACTGCTGGACCTCCTGATGGCACCTGGTATATTTTGGCCGCTGTGTGACAGAGTGTTGGACTAGATGGGCCATTGGCCTGATTCAACATTGGCTTCTCTTATGTTCTTATGTTCTTATGTTCTTATGTTCACTGGGAAATCCAGTTGCAAACGAGTGCCGAAGTGGATTATCCGGCGTATGTGAAAGCGGCCCCAGTGTCGCTGCATAGAGTCAGGCAATGTCCAACCACCTCTCAGTATCTTTTCCTGCACTCTCCTTTTAATCCATGTTCATTGTGGTGTCCTCCAATCACGAAGATCAAATTCAACCTTCTTTTTAACCCAGTCCCCACTCCCCCAATTTGGCACTAAAATCTAGTTGAACCTTCTTCTTCTTCTGGTTCATTTCCACGTTCTGCATCGCATTCCTTCAACATCACATGTA
>JAPDNY010000492.1:0-35794 GCA_029375565.1 Gekko gecko
CTAATGAGTAGTGATAGCCACTGGAATAAAGCAGCTTTAAAGAAAGGTGGTAAGGTTATTGGAGATATCTCCTCAGTGGCTAAGCATATAGTGACTGAAGAAGAACCTCCATTTTCAGAGGCAGTAAATCTCTGAATCCCAGAGCTGGAGAGCAACATCAGGGGTAGGTCTCGCCTCTATGCCCTGTTGCTGACCTTCCAAAGTAACTGGTTGGCCACTGTGTGAGACAGAATACTGGACTATATGGACCACTGGTCTTATCCAGCAGGACTCTTCTGTTCTTCTGTTCTATCTGTAATGTTGAATTCATGTTATAACATCCTATCCTTGCAGATTAAATAGGATGTGACTCCACCTTCTTACTTGGATGGGGAAATGAGATTTATAATCTGCTGTGTATGTGGGAACCATACTTGAAAAGGGCTCTAGTAAACATGTGGAATAACCAGAGCTTGATGCATAACAATAAAAGGCTTGGATCTAGAATGAACCAACAGATAGATCCGAATCCTAGTAACCAGTTAATAAACAATATATAAATAGCTATCATTAGGTTTGGGGGTCTGTGATGGGTGTGGTGTGTTTTAGGAATATAAGCAGGGCTCTGACCCTGCAAGTTTGTCTTGGTTTTGAGCTGAAACACGAATAATATCCAACGCATCTGAACCCAGTATATTTCACTGGCAACGAAGACAGGATCCCAATGAGTGAGCCTGACCCGACCTCTCGCCTTTTGACCCGGAGGCACCGCACCCACGCAATGAGCCACAGCCCTCCGCACCTGTCTTCCAGGTCATGGCTGCCACTCTGGGATATCTCCTGAGTTCGACTCTGCTCACCCCGCGTTATGGGAAACCTGGGTGGGCGCTTGGAATTCTTTGTCAGGTTCCAGGCATCCAACAACATCAGCAAAAGAAATCGCTCCTGCTCAGCCTGTGGCATGCCACATATGCCTCGCCCACAGCTTGATTGTGCCCAAGGCCTTGGATGAGGCCTGCGATAATTGATCAGGAAGCACTCACCAACCATTTTGCATCTCCAACCGACCAAAATGGCGAGGTGCATGGAACTTCTTTGCTGACAGAAGTTCAATGAAGCAACCACCAACTTCATGGCCAAATTCACAGACTGGCCACTCCACCTTCAGATTCCCTGACTTGGGGATGCCCTCCTTAACCAATTTATCATGGGCATCAGGGAACCAAAGCTCCACCGTAAGCTCATCAGCCACATGGAGCTGAATCTAGAAACAACAATGCAGAGCCGCAGCCTTCAAATGCCGTACAGGCCAGGCCTTTGTCAGCCCCTTCCACTAGTCTCCGATATCTCCGATGAGGATGAAGTGTACCAGGTTCATTGCCCAATCTCACGGCCATCCTCTGCTGCCAGTGCAGCCCAGGCGGACTACCACTCATGTGCCCATGCATTCCAGTGCCCAAGTGCCTTGCACCAGCTGCGGCAAAGAAGACCACGAATGGCCTCATGCCAATTCTGCAATGCGATTTGCAGGACCTATGTAAACTTGGCCACATCACACATGTCTGCCACTCCTGGGGAGACAGACATCACTCCAGTTCACCAGGAAGCTGGTCACATGTGTCTGTAGCACCAGGTATTTAACTTGCCCCAGACTGTAAAATTGAGTGAAGTCCATGAGGGGGGGGTGCCCTGTGAATGGAGTTGGACACGGGCAAGCACAGCTCGCCCACTGGCGGCTAAGGCTCGCCTAGGAGCACAACCCACAGGAAGCTTAAATGCCCCTGCGAGCCCGGGCCGCCCAGCATATGGCCGACCAGAGAAGCTGGCACTGCCACTAGGAAGAGAACATTAAGCCTCTTGTCTCTGGGAGAACGCGCCGCCGCCCCGGGAGGGGAAGGCGGGCTTCTAAGCCCCCCGCCCGCCCGGGCACTGGGCCATCTCCAGGCCCCACCTGGGAGGGTCCAGCATCCCCAGTGGGTGGGTGCCTGGCTGTCCTGCCTAAGGCGCCCAGACACCTGGGGCCGGCCCTGACTGCGAGTCCACTCTTTCTCCATTATCTCCCAAAGAGACTCTCTGGAGGCTCTACCAAATAGGAACCACTACAGCCCACCAGAGAGTTCACCCTCAGAGACTTCCAAAAGAACCCGTTGGCCATTAGGGGGTGGGGCAAGTTCCACACATGCAATACAAGGATTTTGATGGATTTTTGGACTAGCTGGTGGTTGAGGGGACAGCTCACTGGTTTGCTGGGACTTCTGTGGTTTCCCTTCCTGGGACTCAGGGTGATGGGGAGTGCATCACATGAGCTTTGACTCCACAGCCATGGTGATGAGTTCCCAGAAGGAGTTTTGATGATACACTTTGCTACACCAGTCCATCCATTTCCTAACTCTTGACCTGTCTGCCCACCCCATCCGCATGAAGGCCAGGTGCCTCCCATTTGCACTTAAGCCAAAGATAGATGTGGAACTGGATTGCCTGGTGGCTCAGGGAGTTTTGGAACCTGTACTGCACCACTCTCTGAGACCCCCATAGTTACTCCTGTGAAGCCCAATAGGGATGTCCATATTTGTGCAGACTACAAATGCGCAGTTAACAAGGCCTTGCAGGACCACGCTTATCCCGTTCAGTGGTCGGCCATTTCTGGTGTCCTTAGCCGATGCAAAGGTTTTCAGAAAACTGGATTTAGCCCAGGTATACAACAGCTTCACTGTAGACAATGCCACCATGGAGGCTCAGACTATTGTGACACACAGGAGTGCGTTCCACATGTGGTTTGGGGTCAGTTTGGCCTAGGGATCTTCCAGAATCTCATGGACTGTCTTCTTAAAGGTATCCCTGGGTGCAGCTGTTCTTTGATGATGTTCTGATTGCGGCCCCTCTGCCAAGACCTTTGCCGAGAGACTGCGTGCCATCTTGCAATGCTTCCACACCACTGACCTTAAGGTGAAATGTGAAAAATGTCTCTGGGGCCCATGAGTCAAGTTCCTGGGATTTACGGATGTGCACACAGCATCCACCCAATGCCTGACAGGTCAGGAGCCATTGTCAACAGCCCGACCCTAAGTCCTAGTCAGAACTCAGGCTTTTGGGGGCTGCTGGATTTCTACCATTCATGCTTGCCCCACAAGGTCACTGTCGCCAGCTGCACTGCCTGCTGGACAAAAAAGCTTTCCTGGGTCCTGGAGGGCCAGAAGCAGGCCTCTGCTGGGGCCGTCAAAAAACTGCTGATCTCCAATGCCGTCTCCACCGCTGTGCAGTCTCCTGTCATCCTCGCCTGTGCACGACCTCCTGTGGCAGTGAATTCCATATGTTAATCACTCTTTGGGTGAAGAAGTATTTCCTTTTATCTGTTCTAACCCGACTGCTCAGCAATTTCATGGCGTGCCCACGAGTTCTTGTATTGTGAGAAAGGGAGAAAAGTACTTCTTTCTCAACCTGCTCAATCCCATTCATAATCTTATAAACCTCGATCATGTCGCCCCTCAGCCGTCGTTTCTCCAAGCTAAAGAGCCCCAAGTGTTTTAACCTTTCTTCATAGGGAAGGTGTTCCAACCCTTTTATCATTCTAGTTGCCCTTCTCTGCACTTTTTCCAATGCCCCTGTGAGAAGAGCTCTGTTAGCTCTTGGAGGATTGGCTACATTAGGGGTGTCGCCTAATATGCAAAGGAGTCCCCGCTACAAAAGGAGCCCTGGTTCTGGGTATAAGCTTTTGTGCATAATATTTTGCCCCAAATTAAACTTTGTTGGTCTTAAAGGTGCCACTGGACTCAAACTTAGAAGTCGTTACTGGTGTGCTTAATTGGTATGAAAAACACCTCTCTTGCCTTATGCTTTAATTTTGGTCAACACGTGAGGAATACTCTTTTTTTTTTGCATAAGATTACACTTATCAATCAAGAGGAACGGCTCGCCATTGTTCTCGGAGTTGATCGTTTTCCTGGAAACTCACACGACGCAGGTAATTTGACTGTCACCGTTCTCTCAAGTTTGAGCGCTCACAGGCTCTTATCGGCAGGGGAAGGGTCACCCGCACATGGGGAGGGGGGTAGCTGCAATCTTGAAGGACTCCCCAGGTAGACAGCAAAAATATCCATTTGTAAATGTTCGGGAAAGGAGGGGGAGCTCAAAATGGCACGGTGAGCACTGAGCATATTTTGTGTGTCTGGGAGGCTGGGTGCGGCGTAGTGGTTAACAGTGGTGGACTCTAATCTGGGAGAACCGGGCTCGATTCCACACTCCTTCCCTCCACATGCAGCCCGCTGGGTGATCTTGGGTCAGTCACAAGTTAACATAAGAACATAAGAACATAAGAGAAGCCAATGTTGAATCAGGCCAATGGCCCATCCAGTCCAACACTCTGTCACACAGCGGCCAAAATATACCAGGTGCCATCAGGAGGTCCAGCAGTGGGGCCAGGGCACCAGAAGCCCTCCCACTGCTGCCCCCTCCAGCACCAAGAATAGAGTGGATCACCTGCCCCAGACTGAGAGTTCCCATCTATACCCTGTGGCTAATAGCCACTGGTGGACTTCTGCTCCATATGTTTATCTAATTTCCTCTTGAAACTGTCCATGCTTGCAGCTGCCATGACCTCCTGTGGCAGTGAATTCCATATGTTAATCACTCTTTGGGTGAAGAAGTATTTCCTTTTATCTGTTCTAACCCGACTGCTCAGCAATTTCATAGAGTGCCCACGAGTTCTTGTATTGTGAGAAAGGGAGAAAAGTACTTCTTTCTCAACCTGCTCAATCCCATTCATAATCTTATAAACCTCGATCATGTCACCTCTCAGCCGTCGTTTATCCAAGCTAAAGAGCCCCAAGCGTTTTAACCTTTCTTCATAGGGAAGGTGTTCCAACCCTTTTATCATTCTAGTTGCCCTTCTCTGCACTTTTTCCAATGCAATCATATCCTTTTTGAGATGTGGTGACCAGAACTGTACACAGTATTCCAAATGAGGTCGCACCAATGATTTATACAGGGGCATGATGATACTGGCTGATTTGTTATCAATTCCCTTCCTAATAATCCCCAGCATAGTGTTGGCCTTCTTTATTGCAGCTACACATTGTGTAGACATTTTCAGCGACATTTATCCACTACGACTCCAAGATCTCTCTCTTGGTCCGTCTCTGCCAGATCAGACCCCATCAACGTGTATTTATATTTAGGATTTTTGGCTCCAATGTGCATCACTTTGCACTTGGCCACATTGAACCCCATTTGCCATGTTGACGCCCACTCACCCATCCTCAACAGATCCCTTTGGAGTGCCTCACAATCCTCCCTGGTTTTCACCACCCTGAACAACTTTGTGTCATCTGCAAATTTAGCCACATCACTGCTTACTCCCAATTCCAAATCATTAATAAACAAGTTAAAAAGCATCGGACTGAGTACTGATCCCTGTGGTACCCCACTGCTTACCACCCTCCACTGAGAAAGTTTCCCATTTATACTCACTCTCTGTTTCCTATTTATAAGCCAGTTTTTGATCCACAAGAGGACTTGTCCTTTTATCCCATGACTATTGAGCTTACTTAGGAGCCTTTGATGAGGAACTGTATCAAAAGCTTTTCGGAAGTCAAGGTAAATAATATCTGTTGGGTCCCCCTTGTCCACATGTTTGTTCACTCCCTAAAAAACACTAACAGGTTAGTGAGACAAGATCTTCCCTTACAGAACCCATGCTGAGTCTGCCTCAATAGTTTTTGTTCATCAATGTGCCTACTAATTCTTTCCTTAATAACAGTTTCCACTAACTTACCCGGTATCGATGTCAGACTGACTGGCCTGTAATTTCCCGGATCTCCCCTGGAGCCCTTTTTAAAGATGGGAGTGACATTAGCTACCTTCCAGTCCTCAGGAATGGAGGCAGATTTTAAAGAAAGATTACATATTTTTGTCAGGAGATCCACAAGTTCACATTTGAGTTCTTTCAGAACTCTCAGATGAATGCCATCCGGGCCTGGTGATTTATTAGTTTTTAAATTGTCCATCAGTCGGAGCACTTCCTCTCTTGTCACCGCAATCTGATTCAGGTCTTTCAAACCCCCTCCCGAAATCGGTGCTTCTGGAGTGGGCAAACACTTCTCCTCTTCCACAGTGAAGACAGAGGCAAAAAATGCATTCAGCTTCTCAGCCATTTCCCTATCATCCTTCACTACTCCTTTTACCCCTTGGTCATCCAAGCGCCCCACTGCCTCCCTGGCTGGCTTCCTACTTCTAATGTATTTGAAGAAAGTTTTATTGTTGGACTTTATGTTTTTTTGCGATATGCTCCTCATGTTCCCTTTTTGCTTGCCTGATCACAGACTTGCATTTTATTTGCCATAGTCTGTGTTCCCTTTTATCAACCTCACTAAGACTAGCTTTCCACCGCTTAAAGGAATCCTTCTTACCTTTTACAACTTCCCTTACTTTATTTGTTAACCATGCAGGCTTTTTTCTATACCTATTTGTACCTTTCCTAACCTGTGGTATATATTTTTTCTGAGCTTCTAGGATTGTCTTTTTAAATAGTCTCCAAGCTTCCCCAATGGTTTAGACCTTCTCCACTCTTCCTTTCAATTTCTTCCTCACATGTCCCCTCAGAGCTGCTCTCTCAAGAGCTCTCTGAGCCCCGCCTACCTCACAGGATGTCTGTTGTGGGGAGGGGAAGGGAAAGGAGATGGTAAGCCGCTCCGAGACTCCTTCAGGTTGTAAAAGGTAAAAAGGTAAAGGTTTCCCTTGCTCTAAAGCCAGGCGAATCTGACTCTAGGTTTGCAGTGCTCATCTCCGTTTCAAAGCCGAAGAGCCAGCGCTGTCCGAAGACGTTTCCGTGGCCACGTGGCCGGCATAACTAAACACCAAGGTGCACAGAACGCTGTTACCTTCCCACCGAAGTGGTACCTATTTATCTGCTTGCGATTTCTTGCTTTCGAACTGCTAGGTTGTAAAAAGCGGAGCGTAAAAAACCAGTTCTTCTCTTCTTCTGATGGTTCAGAGGGGGAAGGAAGAGGGAGCTAGCTAGTTATCACTTTTCTGGAGGGGCAAATCAAGGTGGGGGTAATGACTGTCATGAGCCTCGTTCTGCCCCCCCCCCAGCTGAAGATGTTGCGAGGAAGCATACCCAACGTGATGTTCGAGCACACCATAATCTCCTCTGATGTGCTGCCTGAGAGCTACTTTTAGTTCTCGGTGGGTTTTCAGTTTCCAACAATTCAGAGAAACTTTTAAGGGGTTTGTTGCTGTTGTCGTTTAGTCATTGTGCAACAGCAGGTCATTTGCTTTTCTTTTATTCTTTAAAACAATTTATTCACGAATGATTAATGACACTTACGGATATCTTTATGAAAAAGGACAGCGACGTTTAAAGTCATTATTTCTATAAAATCCATTCCTCGGATCATAGGTTTAAAAATAGCCACAGTTCACACCATGAGATAGAATCCTGAAAACCAGAAACATGCATAATATGCCCCGGCCATCAGATAAAGCTCTCATCATAATTTGCTTGGGGAGCTTCAGATGCCAGCCACTTTGGTTTCAATTTATTCTAGGTACAGAAGTTTTCATATGAAGTCTGTAAACTTTAGTAGAGGTGCAGCGTAGGCTCAAAGCTCATTTGTGATTCTGAAGCTGAAACTTTCTTCAGTTCTGTGCTAAACAGTCCCCCACCCCCGTCCCAACTCAGTAACCAGAAAACCAAAATGACGTAATCAGAACATATAGCAAAAAATCATTTGTTTCTGCCTAATCGAGCTCAATTGGAATTTATTCTGATTGCAAAATGTCCCTTTTTCCAGAATATGGGAAATAAAATGGAGGAAGAAAGAAAGAAACGTGCAACAGGGGAAGTCAAGCATGTGGGAGTACTTTCAAGTGAAAGGGGATGTGTAGAAATCTCAGGTCCTGCTCCCGGCTTTTCAGAGCAATGAATTCTGAGGATCAAGTGCATCACCAACTTAAATGAAGAGGAGGAGGAGGAGGAGATTGGGTTTATACCCCGCCCTTCACTCGGAGACTCAGAGCGGCTGACAAATTCCTTTCCCTTCCCCTCCCCACAACAGACACCCTGGGAGGTAGGCGGGGCTGAGAGAGCTCTGAGAGAACTGTCCTTGAAAGAACAGCTCTGACAGATCTATGACTTGCCCAAGGTCATCCAGCAGCTGCAAGTGGAGGAGTGGGGAATCAAACCCAGTTCTCCCAGATTGGAGTTGCGCACTTAACCACTACAACAAACTAGAATTGCCGACCTCCAGACGGTATTAATAAAACCAGGATCATGGTGGATTAAATCGCAAAAGAACAAGTCACTGTGATAGAACCTTAATGTATTCTACCAAAAGTATGCACATTTTATTCAAGAAGATTGCATACAGTTCAACAGAGAGTAATTGCAGAACACTGGATTGTAAAGATACCCCACAAATACTGTGTTACAATTCATTATTGTGAGGATTTCAGTTAGAAAATAAGTTATACAGTTGCAAGATCCTCAAATATATGTTGAAAACCTAGAAATTAGAATTTTTTAATGTAATGTCTGCATTGGATACATGTATATTTTGGTAGAATCCATTAAGGTTTTATTCATTGTGGTGAGCCTCCATATGGTGCCCGGAGATCGCCTGGAGCTGATCTCCAGACTACAGAGATCAATTAACCCTGGAGAAAATCCAGATTCGAGTTCAATACCATAGAGACCAACAAGAGTTTCTGGATATAAGCTTTCAAGAGTCAAAGCATTCATCGCATGCAAGACCTTTGACCCTTGACAGTTTGGTGTAGTGGTTAAGTGTGCGGACTCTTATCTGGGAGAACCAGGTTTGATTGCCCCTCCTCCACTTGCAGCTGCTGGATGACCTTGGGTCAGTCACAAGTTCCCTCAGAGCTGTTCTCTCAAGAGCAGTCCTCGAAAGAGCTCTCTCAGCCTCACCTGCCTCACAGGGTGTCTGTTGTGGGGAGGGGAAGGGAAAGGAGATTGTAAGCCACTCTGAGACTCCAAGTGAAGGGTGGGGTAGAAATCCAATCTCCTCCTTCTCCTCCTCCTCTTCTTCTTCTCCTTCACCAAAAATCTTGTTGGTCACTACCGAGCTCAAATCTAGCTGTTCTAATGCAGACCAACCCAGCTACTCTCTGAAACTATCTTTCTGGAGAAAATAGCAACTTGGGGGCCCACAATGTCTGGCATTGCACTCCACTGGGGTCCCACCTGTCTCCAAACCCCACCCTCCCAAGGCTCCACCCCCAGATCTCCAGAAATCCCCCACCATGGAATTGCCAACCCTGACAATTATAAAGTTATGCATGGGATGCAGAGAACAGACATAGAGAACGTTTCCCCTCCCCTCTCCCAAAGGACTAGAACACGAGGGCATCCAGTGAAGCTGATGGGCAGTAGGTTCAGAACGTACAAAAGGAAACACCACTTTACACAGAGAGTGGTTCAAATGTGGGATTTGCTGCCAGAGAATGTAGTGATGGCCATAGGAATAAGCAGCTGTAAAAGGGGATTGGATAGATTCATGGAGAATAAAACTATCAATGGCTATTGGCCATGGTGGCAGAGGGGAACCTCCACATTCAGAGGCACTGATCCTCTGAATCCCAGAGCCAGGAGGCAACATCAGGGGAAGGCCTCGGCCTCTCTGCCCTGGTGTTGGCCATCCAGAGGGACTGGTTGGCCACTGTGTGTGACAGGAGGCTGGACTAGATGGGCCGCTGGTCTGATCCAGCAGAGCTCTTTTGATGTTCTTAACACAGGCAGTCTCCCCGTGCTCATGATTGGAAATGCTAAAGACTGAACACAGCACCCTGTGCATGAAAAGCATCTATTTTCCCTTTGAGCCATGGGCCTTCCCCCAAAGCTATGGTACCACCCCACCCTGAGTTATTGTCAATCCTTTTCCTAATGAGCTCCAACTTGTTTTTGCCCATTTGTGTGTTAAAAGTGAAGAGGACCTAAAGAGCCTCTTGCTAAGAATGAAACAGGAGAGCGGAAAAGTTGGCTTGAAACTCAACATCAAAAAAACTAAGATCATGGCATCCGGTCCCATCACTCCTTGGCAAATAGAAAGGGAAGTCATGGAAGCAGTGACAGACTTCACGCTCCTGGGATCCAAGATCACTGCAACGCAGAAAGTTTTAATGAGGTGGTACTTAACCCCAACCAAGCTGTCTCATATCTATCCGCAAATCTCCCCACTATGCTGGGAAAACTGGGCACAGAGCTAATTACTTTCATAACTGGTGGCAATGCACATACATACAACATTTCTGGTCTACGATCCTAAAACGCATCAAAGAAATAACAGGTTTCAACTTAACCGCTGGATCCAACGACACTTCTGCTGGGCCTTTGGCCGGAAGACAAACCACCTGCAATGGAAAGAGAACTAATTAGTATACTATTGACAGCAGCCAAAGCCACGATTGCTCATTCCTGGAAAGAAATCAAACCACCCACAACCATCTCTCGGTATGCCATAGTCTGGGATCACTGTTTACTAGAGAAATGTATGGCCTTCTTCGACGAGAGCCATAATGAGAGGGAACTATAGGATCCATCAGAAAAATTGTCACTTTTTTAGAGAAAAGACCTCTGTTTGAAGGGCTGTCGTGTAGAAGATGGAGCTGATCTATTCTCTCTTGCTCCAGATTGCAAGACTAGATCTAATGGGTGGAAATTACGAGGGAGTCGTTACCGGCTAGATATTAGGAGAAACTTCCTAACTGTCAGAGTGGTTGAGCAGTGGAACAATCTGCCTCGGGAGGTGGTGGATGCTCATTCCCTGGACATTTCCAAGTGGAGGCTGGACGACCACCTTTTGGGTATGTTGTTGGTATGTAGGGCTCTCTTTTGGCTATTCTCCTGCAGAGTGCAGGGGGTTGGACTAGATGACCTGCAAGGTCCCTTCCAACTCTAATATTCTATGATTCTATGATTCTTGCTATTAACTCAAATCCTTTGGCCACCCAATGAGAAGGCAGCACTCTCTGGAGAAGACCCAGGTACTGGGAAAGATTGAAGGTAAAAAAGAAGGGGACAGCAAAGGATGAGATGGTTAGACGGTGTTATTGATACAACGAACATGACATTGAGCAAACTCCGGAGGACAGCAGAAGACAGGAGGGCCTGGCGTGATCTGGTCCATGGGGTCGCGAAGAATCGGACTCGACTGTGCGACTGAACAACAACAACAAGTGTTAAAAGGTGCCCTGACCTGAATAGCTCAGGTTAGCCTGATCTCATCAGATCTCCGAAGCTAAGCAGGGTCAGCCCTGGTTTGTATTTGGATGGGAGACCACCAAGGAAGTCCAGGGTCACTGTGCAGAGGCAGCCAATGGCAAACCACCCTATTCATCACTCGCCTTGAAAATCTTATCGAGTCTCCATAAGCCGACTTCAACTTGATGGTACTTTCTCTTGGAGTGAATGACCTATCATGCTTGGACACTGGGAGGTGCTATATCACTCTAAGTGTGTATAGGTGTTATTTCCTTGAATGGGATGCCTCCCTTTGTCTCAACCTGGGAGCTGCCCTTTGACCCCTCCTCTCTCTTTGTTTGTCCTCTCCCTCTCCTCACATGGCCTTCCATGGAGACATACGTCTTTGCCCTCATACTCCCACGCACCTGGCCATTTGTGATAGGGAAAGATTAGGCTCCTATCTCTCCTTTCGACTGCAACCTGAATGTGAGCTGAATCTACTTGAATAAATGTAAGTTTACCTCTCTCTCTCTCTCTCTTTGTTTTGCAATATTCTTCTGGGGAGATTTATTTACTGCCCTCAGGACCACGCTTCTATGACTGGGCAAAACTCTGCTACATTAACCAAATATCCCAGTGCTTTCCACCTCCTCATGTTAAAAGGTAGCAGGCCCCCCACCCAATGAATGCCTTCTGGTGTGTGCTTTGTTTATAGCCCTCATCCTGAACGCAGCAGCCATGAGGGATGCATTTCCAGATGGCTGAGTTAACAAAGGGGGCTCTTGGCGCACGGTTGGACCCGAACAGGTTTGATCTGGCAACCAACCCTGACGTCTCCAACTGAGCAAAGGGCCATTTAGCTCCAACAGTCGCTATGAAATGCAACCTCTCGCTACTCCCCTTGAAGTCTCAGCGGACTACAAAAAAAGAAAAAAAGAAAAGATGGTAGACTCAAGCCAGGAGTTGTTCACTTTAGCATGCTGGCTGGAACATCTGGAGCTCCTGTAACGGAATTCGGCACACCGCCTTGCCAAAGGAGTCACAAATGGTATATAAAATCTCCTCTCCCCCTGCTCTTTTCCGTGAATTGAAAGAAAGGGAGCAGCCAATAACAGAGAAGCCAGTTAAAGCCAGATCACCGGGCAGAGGCTCAAGCAAAGGTTTCTGTTGTGTACCAACTGAGGACCGCACAAACGGTCAGGTGAGCACATGGCCAAGCGAAGTAGCACAGCTTCTCATCCAGAGACAATAGCGAGTCTGGATCCTAGAAGGGACCTATCAGGTAGTCAGGATCTGAGGAATGACCTATGGGATTTGGGGACACTGTAAATAATCCTATCACGGCTGTGGGCGGGTATTTGGGTGTGGTTTGCAATGGAGATTTAAGCAGGCCTTCAGTCCTGTTTTGTTGTCTCAGTTTTCTCTAACCAAATAAACTATGAAGAGAAGAAGAAGAGATTGGATTTATACCCTGCCCTTCACATGGAGTCTCAGAGTGGCTTACAAACTCCCTTCCTTTCCCCTCCCTACAACAGACACTCCATGAGGTAGGTGGGGCTGAGAGAACTTCTGACAGAAACTGCTCTTTTTCAAGAACAGCTGTGCCAGAGCTTGTGACTGACCCAAGGTCACACCAGCAGCTGCAAGTGGAGGAGTGGGGAATCAAACCCGGTTCTCCCAGATTAGAGTCCGCGCACTTAACCACTACCCCAAGCTGGCTAACGGAATATAGTTACCGGTTCACACAATGACGTCTGAGGTGTTTCAGAGGTTTACTGATTCTGATTGTGGAGGCTCTGTTTACTCAACATGGGCTTTTAAATTGTTTGCGATGATGAGCATACAGTGAAGAAGGAAAAAAACAGTGGTACGGAGTCGGGATCCCAACGGCATGAGAGCGCGCTGGAGTGATCAGATGCAAGAAAGTCCGTCTGCGGCCCGTCTCAATCCATTTACGACCGGATTTTCCCCGGTGTCTTTTAACTCTGCTTCTGTGGCTGCGGGATGCTTCCCAGATGTTGTCTGATCGCACCCTTTAAATCCGCCCGGCATTCACACCTGTGTCGGGTCTAATTGTGCGTATGATCACTAGGGCTTTTTTTTGTAGAAAAAGCCCAGTAGGAACTCATTAGCATAATAGCCCACACCCAACAGCAGAAACTCATTAGCATATTAGGCCACGCCCCTGACAGTGGCAGCTCCCTCCCAGAATCGGCTTCCCCGGGTGCCCCGCAGCTTGCAGGGTGCATGGGGAACCCGAGGGAAGGAAGGCAGTTTCTGAAACCCGAGGAGGGGAGGCAGTTTAAAGTGCCTTCCCTCCCTGGATTGGCTTGGCTTACCCAGGCACCCCGCAGCTTGTGAGGTGCTTGGGGAACCCAAGGGGGGAAGGGTGTAGGCATGGCCAATGCCGAAGTCAGCTGGAACTCCATTCCTGTGTGTTCCTTCCCAAAAGAGCCCTGATGATCACAGCCCTACAGATGTCTGGGGCCAGGTAACCCTGCCATAGTGAGATGGAAGGAGGCATCCTTTCAGCTGGTGGAATGCAGGAGTTAAGGGGGCCTCTGCTCTCTCACTGATTTACTATTGGATGTTCTGCTTCTTATCAACTTGCCTGACCTTGGGTCTCAAGCCGCTGCCACAAAGGCGCTGAGAATGTATCAGGTCTGGGTTGTTTTCTTAAGCTTGTTCGCGCGCACAATGTAGTCATCGGCTGGGTGTTAGAGGGGGTAGTTTGAAAGGGGTATAACTTAGGATGCTTTCTGTTTCCTGGCATCACTGACAAAGAGCTTGTACCTGCATCTCCAGCTTTGTCTTAATAAACACTATCTTCTGAAGAAGGCTGGTGTTTGAGTGACTATCTGGGGAACCTGACATCTGGCTCCAGTTTGCTCCAGCTTCTTGTCCAGGAAAGGGATATTTGGCACAGGGCAAACTCTTCCACATCCCGAGTTGGCTTCTTCCGGAGGGCTGACACACCCCAGCATCAGAGGGGAATTGACTCTCTCTTCCTGGACCCTTCTAGACTATCCCCCTCCTCCCTGACTTAATAAGGCAAGACGGACAGAGGTTGAGCACAGAGGATGTTCATGGAGCCCCTCTCAGCAATTTGTCCGCATCCTCGGGCTGCAAGAACTGAGCTTCATCCAAGCGACTGCAGTCAGATGGCCCTCGGAGAACCGTTTTGAGATCGAACTGTTAAACCAGTGGCGGATGCCAGCACTGTTATCTGCAAAACGCTTTGCCAAAAATGCCACAGCGAGCGGCCGAGTGTTCCGAGTCAACGTCAGCAGAGGGAAGATTTAACTGTCCCCTTTGCTGCTTAGAACAGTTCAGCCAAACAGATTTGCAGAGACGCAGAGATGGTTGTGGCCCAAAACAAAGTCTCCTTTATCACCAGCGCTTCCACCAAAAATAGGGCCAGATCTGGTCTCTCACCCAATGGGTTTTCTCCATCCAACAGGGCGTTTCAATCCGTCGTGCCTAAAGGAGAAGACTCTTGGAGAGTCTCCTGGACTGCAAACATTTCCCAGACTCCTACTGGCCCTTGGGATGGAAGGCAGCATGGCACAGCTCTATCTCATCAGATCTTGGGAGCTAAGCAGGGTTGGTACTTGGATCATGGGAGACCACCAAGGAAAAAGAAGAACAAAATAAAGAGATTGGGTTTACATACCCCGCCCTTCACTCGGAGTCTCAGAGCTGCTTACAATCTCCTTCCCTTCCTCTCCCCACAACAGACACCCTGTGAGATAGGTGGGGCCGAGAGAGCTCTTTCGAGAACTGCCCTTGAGAGAACAGCTCTGACAGAACTATGGCTTGCCCAAGGTCATCCAGCAGCTGCGAGTGGAGGAGTGGGGAAATCAAATCTGGTTCTCCCGGATTAGAGGCCATGCACTTAACCCCTACACCAAATTGCACCAAACGACAACCACACTAATCTGCAACAAACAAAAAGAAGAAGAAAATAAGAGATTGGGTCTATCCCCCATCCTTCACTCAGAGTCTCAGAGTGGCTTACAAACTCCTTTCCTTTCCCCTCCCCACAACAGACACCCTGTGAGGTAGGTGGGGCTGAGGGAGTTCCGACAGAGAACTGCTCTCGAGAGAACAGCTCTGAGAGAACTGTGACTGACCCAAGGTCACACCAGCCGCTGCATGTGGAAGAGCAAGGGATCAAACCCACTTCTCCCAGGTTAGAGTCTGTGCTCCTAACCACTACACCAAACTGGCTTCTGCAAAAGAAGGCAAGGGCAAACCACCTCTGCTTCTCACTTATCTTGAAAGCCCTTTGCTGGGGTCTCCATAACTCAATTATAAGTTAAAAGCTTTAAGTACATAAATATCTGACATTGAGAAAATCACTAATTATAGCACCGAATAACATTGAGGGGCCTTTGTCTCATTGATTTTGATAGTAAATTGAATTAAACTGTACTGTTTGTTTTAGCTTTTTGTAAACTATTGACGGGTTTACTAATTAATTGTTAAGTAACCGTATTAATTAATAGTGAATTGAATTAAACTGCACTGTTTGTTTTAGTTTTTCATAAACTATTGACGGGTTTACTAATTATTTGCTACGTAACCATATTAATACACTAATTAATTTGTTGTAGTAACTTCTTACAGGGATTACAGGCATAAGGCAGGTTACAGTGCATGGATGTTTTACGTGCTCTTTTACAACGTGCGCCTCTCTGTGTGTGAAGTGCCATCAAATCACTGCCAACTTATGGTGACCCCTGTAAGGAGCTTCCAAGGCAAGGGAGAAGCTGAGATGGTTTGACATTGCCTTCCTCTGCACAGCCTTTCCCTATAAAGAATGGTTATAGCGCTTGGGGCTCTTTAGCTTGGAGAAACGACGGCTGAGGGGTGACATGATCGAGGTTTATAAGATTATGCATGGGATAGAGCAGGTGGAGAAAGAGGTCCTTTTCTCCCTTTCTCACAATACAAGAACTCGTGGGCACTCCATGAAATTGCTGAGCAGTCGGGTTAGAACGGATCAAAGGAAGTCCTTCTTCCCCCAAAGAGTGATTAACACGTGGAATTCACTGCCACAGGAGGTGGTGGCACCTACAAGCATGAGTGGCTTCAAGAGGGAATTGGATAAGCATCTGGAGCAGAGTTCCATCAGTGGCTATTAGCCACAGGGTATACGTAGGAACTCTCAGTCTAGGGCAAGTGATGCTCTGTATTCTTGGTGCTTGGGGGGAGGCAACAATGGGAGGGCTTCTAGTGCCCTGGCCCTGCTGGTGGACCTCCTGATGGCACCTGGTATTTTTGGGCATTGTATGACCCAGAGTGTTGGACTGGATGGGCCATTGGCATGATCCAACATTAGCTTCTCTTGTGTTCTTACGTCTTCCTAGGTGGTCTCCCATCCACGTACCGAATTAATGGTGACCCTGTCAAGGGGCTTTCAAGGCAATTGAGAAGTAGGCAGTTGGCCATTGCCTTCCTCTGCAGAGACTTCCTTGGTAGTCTGCCTTCCAAATACTGCCCATGTCTAGCTTCCAAGATTGGGCTATACCATGTGTCCTTCCTTCCATGAAATTATCTCTCCTTATAATAATTATCTTTTGGTTTCGTAAGATTCCATGCGCTCCCATTGGCTGTAAAATGCCCTCCCTCAGCCATTGGCCCATCAGCCACCACTCAAGAGTACTCGCGTGCCATTCGCCAGGTGCTGGGTCTGCTCCCCCTGGCAGACCAGCTCTCTCTCCTGAGGGAGACAGTTCTCTTGACTCCTGTGAGGGACTGTCCCCTCAGTGGCTGTTGGTAGGCAGCCAAGCTTGGTTCTGTGAGTAAAAAAACAAAGGACTTTCCGCATAACCCCCTCCCCTCCCATAACCCCCTCCCCAACGGCCACTTTCCTGTCAGAATAAATGGGAAAAGGCTCTTTCTCCTGCTTAGCTTCAGCATGGCTGGCTGGCTAATAAGGTGGGCCAGCAACCATCAGACCATTTTCTTCAACTCCCCACTGTGTGGCTGACTTTCCTCTAGAGTTGCCAATCTCCAGGTGGGACCTGGAGATCTCCCACTGTTACAATTGACCTCCAGATGACAGAGATCAGTTCCCCGGGAGAAAAATAGTTGCTTTGGAGGGTAGACTCTATGGCATTATACCCTGCTGAGTCCTTCCACACACACCCCAAATGCTGCCCTACACAGGATCCACCCCCCAAATCTCCAGGTATTTCCCTAATCAGAGTTGGCACCTGTACTTTCTCCTCTGTCAGTAAAAGGCCCTTTCCACACCTATGTTGGCCGTTGGGAGAAAACTCCATTGGGCCCAGTCCTGATCAGGTTGCCAACTCCAGGTGGGCAATTCCTGGAGATTTGAGGGATGGAGCCTGGAGAGGGTGAGGTTTGAGGAGGGGTGGCACCTCAGACAGGTATGATGCCATAGACTCCATCCTCCAATCCAGCCATTCCCTGATGGGGAACTATTGTTGCCAATCTCCAGGTAGGGGCTGGAGATCACTCAAAATTACAACTGCTCTCTAGGAGGGAGGGGGAGGAAATGGAAAACTAAAGGTAGGTTGATGGTTGGCTGGGAGGGAGATAGGGTTGTCAACTCCAGGTTGGGAAATTCATGGAGATTTGAGGGGTCGAACCTGGAGAGGGTGAGTGTTGAGGAGGGGTGGGACCTCAGACAGGTACAATGCCATAGACTCCACTCCTCCAAACCAGCCACTCCCTCCTGGGGAACCACTGTTACCAATCTTGGGGGTGGGCTGGAGATCACTCAAAATTACTACTGCTCTTCCAGTAGCAAAGATCAGTTCCTCTGGAGAAAATGGTGGACTCTGTCATTATACCCTGCTGAGATTGCCACAGTAAATTGTCACCTAGTGCCCAAAGCCGGGGCACTCTCCCAGAGCCTCTTTCTAGAGCCCGTTGTATTTATTTCCACAACAGGCCTTATTCCTAGTATATATATAATTTCTAATACCTGGATGTTCCCAGAGAGCCTAATCACAACAGATCTTGAAAGTTAGGATTGGCCCTGATTAGTACTTGAATGGGAGACCACCAAAGAAGTCCAGGGTCACTGCTCATAGGCAGGCAATCTTGTATGACTTAACATCAAATAAGGCTGCAGATATTTCTCAAATGCACAGTAATATGAAATGCAAGAAAGAGCCGTCTTTACCTTCATTTAGATGGAAGAGCACCTACAGTGTTAGGCTACACATATCCATGATGAATAAAGAAAAATAAGGCTGTTTGGAGACTCTGCTGGCCAATAAGACAGTTTGGAGGCATTATTGGCTGAGGAGTTCCTGTGGCTGTGACCCTTTGGGAGTCCCCGTTGACACGCAGTCCTGATGAAGGCATCGAAAACTCATTGAATAGTCTGGAAGATGAGTTGACCGCAGCCTGTTTCGTATTGTTTGTCTCAAGTCCTGAGGACTGGATCTACTCGCTGATTTGCAATGTACTTTACCATTGTCTGTCTTAAGAAGTGGAGGTACTTGCTTTACGGACATTTGAAGCTCATGTTTTTCAATCCATTGAAATTGGAATTTGTGAAGTCTTTCTTTCGGGAGTGTTAAATAGTAAATGGTAGATATCGCTTTAAATCCCTTGTATTTCTTATATTTCATAGTATTGTAAATTTGAGAAATATTTGGAGCCTTATTTGATGTTAAGTCATACAGGATTTCTATTTATTGATCTATTCCCTTAAATTGTTGTTAGTTTTACATAGGCAGGCAATGGCAGACCACCTTTGTTCCTCTCTTTTCCCTGAAAAACCTCACGGCCGAATCTGCATTTGTCTTTCCCACCAGCGTCCCTGCCTTTTGACTCTGTCTTCAAAAAAGCTGCCCACGTTTTGTGTCGTCGTCACACCTCAACAGTGCTAGCATACTTTTGCAGGTCCACATATGTTTATCATTCTTTCGGGGCGGCTCCACTGTCATGGCACCTCCGCACTGCTTTAAAAGAATCTTCTCCAAACAACATTCAACCAAGCATAGAGAAAGACGGTGTCACGGCAGCACGCAACTGATTTAAAAATGCAAATGCTGATTTGGCCGGGGTCACCATAAACTGGCTGAGATTGACAGCACTTTCTACCACCAGATATCTAGTGTGGTTTTATCCCTCCCTTCCCCTAAGGAGAGCTCAGTGGTATACTCTAGCCAAAAACATTTGGGGGGAAGTTGCTGGTATTGACCAAAAACACTATTGAAGATGTTTCCTGTGCACAGAAGCCTTAATCCCATTAGGGAAAGTGCACATGTTTGTTACAAGGATGGAGACTGGTTCCAGAACATAATTTAGACAAGGAATTATGAAAGTGATTCTTGAGAAGGAAAGCTTGGAAACGGCTTATATATCCGGGGAGCCGTCGGATCATTTATCCGGTAGTGACGGGATGGTGGATCGCTTCTCTCTCAAATAGCAGCTTCTGGAAGAAGAATACTTTTGGATCATTCCTTTTACAGTAGCAGGACATATAGAAAAGACAATCCCTGCACTGTTGATTTCCAGCTATATCGTCTCTTGTTTGTGCATGAATGTTGTGGTGCGTCAGATTTTCTGAGTTTATTTTCCACGTTGTATATATTTTGACTACTTTTGCTTATTATGATTTATATTACATAAAAACAAAATAGTATAATATACATTATATACATTCTTTATAGTCTATCAAAATTGTTTGTTGTTGTTGTTCAGTCACACAGTTGAGTCTGACTCTTTGTGACCCCAAGGGCCACATCACGCCAGGCCCTCCTGTCTTCCGTCGTGCTCCGGAGTTTGCTTAATGTCATATCCGTTGCATTGATAACTCCGTCTGATCATCTCTTCTTTACCGTCCCCTTCTTCTTTGACCTTCAATCTTTCCCAGCATCGGGATCTTCTCCAGGGAGTGCTCCCTTCTCATTGGGCGGCCAAAGGATTTGAGCTTCAGCTTCAGGATCTGGCCTTCCAGGGAACAGTCAGGGTTGATTTCTTTTAGGATTGACTGATTTGATCTCCTTGCAGTCCAAGGGACTCTCCAGAGTCTTCTCCAGCACCATAATTTGAAAGCATCTATTCTTTGGCGCTTGGCCTTCCTTATGGTCCAACTCTCACAGCCATACAGTACTACTGGGAATGGCATTGCTTTGACCATATGGACTTTTGTTGGCAGGGTGATGTCTCTGCTTTTCATTATGCTGTCTACTTGTTTACTTGCCTGTTTTTTGGATTCTCATACACAGTGTTTCCTTTGCTTGGGTTTGTTCCACCGTGGTCTCTATTTTTGTCTTGCCAGAAACAGAGCTTGCCTAGCCTGTCAGCTAAGTGTGCCAAAACAAGAGTTTAGGGACCCAGAACAGAATAGCCTTGGAGGGAAGAAAACGAACCAACAAGTGCCATGATTTTGTGGCTTTGTACAGATTAGAAGCCACCTAGCTTACATCAATCGATATTAGATCTGTTGAAGATCTGAGTATGCCCAGGTGCGGAAGATCTGAGTGCGTCCAACTTCACAGAAGTGAAGAGATGGTTCAAAGGCAGGTGCATTGGCGGAGGGTCAAAGGATATCCGTACGGAGGAGAAATCTGGAACCGCTGTTTTTAAATAGATTTGGTTAAAATACAAAGCAGCAAGAATGAACTAACAGGTTTTTAAACATATTCTAGGAAGGCATTTGATGTATAGGTAAACTTTTATGGTGTTCAACAGTATAAAATAATGAGTTATCCCTCCAAAAAAGTACCCTTATCAAGAGGGACAATTAGCCATGGCTAGGAAATTATTTTATAACCATTTAAAATAAGGGGAAGTTGAACTGATCAAGGACTTCTTCCCAGAAGGAGCTGCTTTGCTAGTGAAATGCTTATCTTTGGGGTGAGATACTTTTAGGGGCTCATGGGTTGTGGCCACACACACTAAATAATCCACTTTCAGTGCACTTTCCAACTGGATTTTTACCGTGTGTGAACTGGCAAGATCCCGTTGGAAAGTGCATTGAAAGTGGACTGAAAGTGGATTATTGAGTGTGTATGACCGCAGCCCTACAATCGTTCCCTCTGATTATCTAGGGCTGAGTTCAGATGGGCAGTTTGCCCCGAGAGAGGCGTGTTTCAGCAACGTTTCACAACTGGATTAAAGGTGCTGTTCACACAGGCACATCTGTCCAGTGTTCCCCAGCCGTACTCAGCCCATTGTCAGGTTACCCTGCCGTTGCTGTGGATGGGGGGGGGGGAAGAGGACATCTTTCACTGTTCTGGAATGTGGAAGTAACCCAGAGTCTCCAGTCTTGCTGAATTAGAGTGTCTATTCTGTTTCTTATCAATGCGCCTGACCTTGGGTCTCATGCTAAACTGGCATGGGGGATTTACTGGTCTGAAGCGTTTTCTTTCCTGGCTTAGTTTGCAAACAAGATGTACTCATTGGTTTGTAGGTGGGGGAGTGCAGTTTGAATAGGCTATAATTGCCGATGCTCTGTATTATCTGACATCACTGACAAAGAACTTGTTCTTGCAACTCTATGATTGGTCTTTAATAAATACTATCTTCTTATGAAGCCTGGTGTTTAACTGACTATCTGGAGAACTTGACACCCGTCTTGTAACGCTTCACTCCCAAGTTTAAAAGATACCTGGTAAAAGTGGTATCAAACCCCGGAAAGCTAGTCTGTTGTTGTTGTTCAGTCGCACAGTCGAGTCTGACTCTTCGCGACCCCATGGACCAGATTACGCCAGGCCCTCCTGTCTTCCGCTGTCCACTGAAGTTTGCTCAATTTCATGTTTGTTGCATCGATGACACTGTCTAACCATCTCATTCTTTGCCGTCCCCTTCTTCTTTGACCTTCAATATTTCCCAGCATCAGGGTCTTCTCCAGTGAATGCTCCCTTCTCATTTGGTGGCCAAAGTATTTGAGCTTCAGCTTCAGGATCTGGCCTTCCAGGGAACAGTCAGGGTTGATTTCTTTTAGGATTGACTGATTTGATCTCCTTGCAGTCCAAGGGACTCTCAAGAGTCTTCTCCAGCACCATAGTTCAAAAGAATCTATTCTTCGGCGCTCGGCCTTCCTTATAGTCCAACTCTCACAGCCATACATTACTACGGGGAATACCATTGCTTTGACCATGCGGACTTTTGTTGGCAAGGTGATGTCTCTGCTTTTTATCATGCTGTTTAGGTTTGCCATCGCTTTCCTCCCAAGGAGCAGGCATCTTTTAATTTCATGGCTGCAGTCACCATCTGCAGTGATCTGGGATCCTAGGAACGTGAAGTCTGTCACTACTTCTACGACTTCCCCTTCTATTTGCCAAGGAGTGATGGGGCCAGATGCCATGATCTTAGTTTTTTTGATGTTGAGCTTCAAGCCCACTTTTGCACTCTCCTCTTTCATCCTGAGCAAGAGGCTCTTTAGATCCTCTTCACTTTCTGCCATCAGAGTGGTATCGTCTGCATATCTGAGGTTATTGATCTTTTCCCCAGCAATCTTAACTCCAGCTTGTGATTCATCCAGGCCAGCATTTCGCATGATGTACTCTGCATATAAATTAAATAAGCAAGGTGACAGTATACATCCTTGTCGTACTCCTTTTCCTATGCTAAACCAATCAGTTGTTCCATATCCGGTTCTAACTGTTGCTTCTTGACCCTTATACAGGTTTCTCAGGAGACATATGAGGTGGTCTGGTACTCCCATCTCTTTAAGAACCTGCCATAATTTATTGTGATCCACACAATCAAAGGCTTTAGCATAGTCAATGAAGCAGAAGTAGATGTTTTTCTGGTATTCTCTTGCTTTCTCCATAATCCAGCGAATGTTGGCAATTTGATCTCTAGTTCCTCTACCTCTTCTAAACCCAGCTTGTACTTCTGGCAGTTCTCTATCCACGTACTGTTGGAGCCTAGCTTGTAGGATTTTGAGCATGACCTTGCTAGCGTGTGAAATGAGTGCAATTGTGCGATAGTTTGAACATTCCTTGACGTTGCCCTTCTTTGGGATTGGAATGTAAACTGACCTTTTCCAATCCTGTGGCCACTGTTGTGTTTTCCAAATTTGTTGGCAAATTGAGTGCAGCACTTTAACAGCATCTTCTTTTAAGACTTTGAATAACTCAGCTGGGATACCATCACCTCCACTAGCTTTGTTGTTAGTAATGCTTTCTAAGGCCCATTTAACTTCGCTTTCCAGGATGTCTGGCTCAAGGTCAGTGATTATACCATCGTGGTTGTCAAGGACATCGAGGTCCTTCTTGTATAGTTCTTCTGTGTATTCTTGCCATCTTTTCCTAATCTCTTCTGCTTCTGTTAGATCCCTACCGTTTTTGTCCTTTATCATGGCCAGCTTTGCATGGAACGTTCCCTTGATTTCTCCAATTTTCTTGAAGAGATCTCTAGTCCTTCCCAATCTATTGTTTTCCTCTATTACTTTGCATTGTTCATTCAGGAAAGCCTCCTTATCTCTCCTTGCTGTTCTCTGGAAATCTGCATTCAGTTGGGCAAATCTTTCCTTTTCCCCATTGCCTTTAGCTTTCCTTCTTTCCTCTGCTATGTGTAAAGCCTCATCAGACAGCCACTTTTCTTTTTTGCATTTCTTTTTCTTTGGGATGGCGGTGAGTGCTGCCTCCTTTACAATGTCACGGACCTCTGTCCATAGTTCTTCAGGCACTCTGTCTATTAAATCTAGTCCCTTAAACCTATTCTTCACCTCTACTGTATATTCTTCGGGGATGCGATCTAGGTCAAATCTGAATGGCCGAGTGGTTTTCCCAACTTTCTTCAATTTAAGTCTGAATTTTGCAATGAGTAGCTCATGATCTGAGCCACAGTCAGCTCCAGGTCTTGTTTTTACTGACTGGATAGAGCTTCTCCATCTTTGACTGCAAATTATATAGTCAATCTGATTTCGGTGTTGCCCATCTGGTGATGTCCATGTGTAGAGACGCCTCTTAGGTTGTTGGAAAAGGGTGTTTGCTATGACCAGCGTGTTCTCTTGACAAAACTCTGTTAGCCTTTGCCCTGCTTCATTTTGTTCTCCAAGGCCAAACTTGTCTGTTATTCCGGTTACCTTTTGATTTCCTACTTTAGCATTCCAGTCCCCTATGATGATGAGGACATCATTTTTTGGGGTTAGTTCTACGAGCTGTTGTAGGTCTTCGTAGAACTGGTCCACTTCAGCCTCTTCTGCAGCAGTGGTTGGGGCATAGACTTGGATTACTGTGATGTTGAATGGTTTGCCTTGGATTCGGACCGAGATCATTCTGTCATTTTTGAGATTGTATCCCAATACTGCCTTTCTCACTCTCTTGTTGACTATAAAGGCCACACCATTTTTTCTACGGGATTCCTGGCCACAGTAGTAGATATAATGGTCTTCTGAGTTAAATTCGCCCATTCCTGTCCACTTTAGTTCACTGATTCCCAAGATGTCAATGTTCATTCTTGCCATCTCATTTTTGACCACGTCAAGCTTACCTTGATTCATAGATCTTACATTCCAGGTTCCTATGCAGTATTGTTCTTTGCAGCATCGAACTTTCCTTTCACCGTCAGACACATCCACAACTGAGCGTCCTTTCGGCTTTGGCCCAGCCGCTTCACTCTTTCTGGGGTTACTCGTACTTGCCCTCTGCTCTTCCTCAGTAGCAGATTGGACACCTTCCGACCTGAGGGGCTCATCTTCTGGCGTCATATCTTTTAGCCTTTTGTTACTGTCCATGGGGTTTTCTTGGCAAAGATACTGGAGTGGGTTGCCATTTCCTTCTCCAGGGGATCACGCTTGGTCTGAGTTCTCTGCTGTGGCCTGTCCGTCCTGGGTGGCCCTCCACGGCATAGCCCACAGCCTCATCGAACCACGCAAGCCCCCTCACCACGACAAGGCAGTGATCCATGAGGGAGAAAGCTAGTCTATCCCGCATTTATTCTGCACCAACCAAGTGTGAACGCTACAATCTGTGATTTTGATGGCGTGCTTATGCAAAAAGATTAGCAAAAAAGAAAGCCACGCCTTACAGCCGCGTCTTCGGGCCAACAGTCTAAATGCTCCCTCGCACCTCCTCCCTGGTATGCTCCAGCATCAGTCTGCACAGTGTGACCGGAAAAACCCAGAACACTTTGTTCCGGGGCTTTTTTGCTACGACTCGCTCCCGCTTCAAACTGCCTGTCTGAACTCAGCCTGTGTAACAATGATATCATTTTTTTTTGTTGATCTAGTCAATGTTAAGAATGCTGAATAGTTATGCTTTAATGATAAAAGTGTAACATGTAAGCAGAGATTCTCTAGTAGTATTACTCCTGTACTATACCTGCAACAAGCCCAAAACGTTACTGAGCTGAAAAAGGCAAATATGATGCTCCCCACAGTTAGAACAGAAATAGAGAATTAAATTGCCACTATCATACTGCCGCAACACAAGTCTATGATGAAGCCACGCGTGGAATATGATGGATAACTATTCCCTCCAGTACCAGAGATAGTATGCCTCCTTAAATCAGTTGCTGGGGGACATGAGTGGGAAGGAAGCTGTCACAGTCTTACTGTCTGAGCACTTCCTGGAGGTAACTGGTTAGTTACAATGTGGACAGAATGCTGGACTTGATGGGTCTTTGGTCTGATCCAGCAGGGTTCTTCTTATGTTCTGATGCACTTCTAGCCAGGAGTTAAATGATCTGACAGAGGAATGCTAGCTAGCTAGCTTAATTATCATATGGCATTGTGTGTAGCATAGTCAGGAGATCCTAAGATTGCCTGGCAGCTGGGAGTTCTAGCTCTTTTAGCATTATGCACTGCGAGGTGGTGAGCTAGAGTTGTTTTGGGGCTGAGAGAGCTCTCAGGGAACGGTGACTGACCGAAGGTCACCCAGCTAGCTTCATATGGAGGAGGAGTAGGGAACCAAACCTGGTTCTCCCAGATTAGAGTTCACTGCTCTTAATCACTATACCAAACTGGCTCTCAGCTAGCTAGCTGCCAACCCTTCTTACCTGCACACCTGTATCTGAATCAGGCCTGGCCTGAGTCATCCAAAGAAGGCTGGTTTTTCCTCTCCCATTTTGTCCTCTCAACAAACCTGTAGGGTAGCCTATGTTGAGGCTGGAAAGGAGATAGGGTTGCCAACTCCAGGTTGGGAAATTCCTGGAGACTTGAGGGTGGAGCCTGGAGATGGTGGGGTTTGAGGAGGGTGGAACCTCAGACAGGTATAATGCCATAGACTCCACCCTCCAAACCAGCCATTCCCTCCTGGGGAACCACTGTTGCCAATCTCCAGATGTGGGCTGGAGATCACTCAAAATTACAACTGCTCCTCAGGTAGCAGAGATCAGTTCCACTGGAGAAAATGGTGGAATCTGTGTAATTATAGCCTGCTGAGGTCGCCACAGCAAATTGTCACTGAGTGCCCAAAGCTGGGGTACTCTCCTAGAGCCAGTTTGGTGTAGTGGTTAAGCGCGCTGACTCTAATCTGGGAGAACCAGGTTTGATTCCCCACTCCTCCACTTGCACCTGCTGATGTGACCTTGGGCACACTATAGTTCTGTCAAAGCTGTTCCTGAAAAAGAGCAGTTTCTGCCAGAACTCTCTCAGCCCCACCTACTTCACAGGGTGTCTGTTGTGGGGAGGGGAAGGGAAAGGAGTTTGTAAGCCACTCTGAGACACCTTTGGGTAGTGAAAGGTGGGATATAAATCCATTCTATTCTTCTTTTTCTTCTCTTCTAGGGCTCACTGTATTTATTTCCACAATGGGCCTCATTCCTAGTAATTAATAATTGCCGTACGACATTGTGTGTAGAATAGCCACGAGATCGCCTGGCAGCTGGAAGTTCTAGCTCTTTTAGCATTATGCACCACTAGGTGGTGAGCTAGACTTGTTTTTAAGGCAAGAGACATTTCAGGGATGGCTTGCCATTGCCTGCCTCTGTGTCACGACCCTGGTATTCCTTAGAGGTTGCCCTTCCATATACTAGCCAAGGCTGACCCTGCTTAGCTTCCGAGTCCTGACGGGATTGGGTTAGCCTGGGCTGTGTTGAAGAGAGGGAACCAGTATGCCACACTGGGTCTCTAGAAACAACGATGATGTCATCTGTGTTCATCTAATTCCTGGCTGCTAGCAAATGAGTGGTGTTAAATATTGTTATGAAATATCGAGAGCCTCTGTACTGTTTTCCAGAAGTCAAATGAGGGTGTGGTCTATTCACCCAGCACTCAGATTCAGATTTGAGATGTGGAGACCTTTGGAAATCTGTCTGGCACTGCAGCTCCCAAGCCGAGTCGGGATGCGTCAGCAAAGCCACCTTTCCCTGGCAAACTCCCAAGTGGCGATTAGCTGAAGAGTCACCTGCCGGGAAGCAAAAGACAGCTCCGTTGGGTAAAGGGCAAAGAAAATTACACAAGAAACCACGCGGGAATAACTCTGGTGTAGTTGTCGCAGGCGTCCCTTGGCACATCTTTCCGCAAGAGCAGCGACCTGCCAGGTTTATGCCAAGTGAGGGAAAACAGCAGGGGGAAACGTCCTGATCCACCAGCTTAGTTACCGGGGCTTGACACATGGACGCCTGACACTGCCCTACCTTGAATCAGAGTCTTGGTCCATCAAGGTCAGTACTGTCTACTCAGACTGGCAGAGCTCTTCCCCATCACCAACTGCCTGGTCCTTTTCACTGGAGATGCCGAGGATTGAACCTGGGACCATCCGCATGCCAAGCAGAGGCTCTACCACTGAGCCACTGCCCCTCTTTACAGCTCTCCAGGGTCTCAGGCGGAGGTCTTCCCCATCACCAACTGCCTGGTCCTTTTCACTGGAGATGCCGGGGATTGAACCTGGGACCATCCGCATGCCAAGCAGAGGCTCTGCCACTGAGCCACTGCCCCTCTTTACAGCTCTCCAGGGTCTCAGGCGGAGGTCTTCCCCATCATCAACTGCCTGGTCCTTTTCACTGGAGATGCCGGGGATTGAACCTGGGACCATCCGCATGCCAAGCAGAGGCTCTACCACTGAGCCACTGCCCCTCTTTACAGCTCTCCAGGGTCTCAGGCGGAGGTCTTCCCCATCACCAACTGCCTGGTCCTCTTCACTGGAGATGCCGGGGATCGAACCTGGGACCTTCTGCATGCCAAGCAGATTCTCCACCACTGAGTCACAGAGCCACTCCCCAACGTCCTGCAGTTCTAGCAAGTTCTGGACAGTGCTCACAGCAGGGTTGCTTTGGATTCCATAGACAAAGCCCTATGAGGAAGGAGCTGAGGGACTTGGGCATGTTTTGTCTGGAGAAGAGGAGGTTGAGGGAGGACAGGAGTGTTCTCTTGAAGTTTTTGAAGGGCTGTCACTCAGAGGAGGGCAGGGAGCTGATCCTGTTGGCAGCAGAGGTGAGGACTCGCAAGAATGGTGTAGCGGTTAAGTGCACAGACTCTAATCTGGGAGAACCGGGTTTGATTCCCCCACTCCTCCACTTGCACCTGCTGATGTGACCTTGGGTCAGTCACAAGCTCTGATACAGCTGTTCTTGAAAGAGAGCGGTTTCTGTCAGAGCTCTCTCAGCCCCACCTACCTCCCAGGGTGTCTGTTGTGGGGAGGGGAAGGGAAAGGAGTTTGTAAGTTGCTCTGAGACTCCAAGTGAAGGGTTGGGTATAAATCCAATCTCTTCTCTTCTTCTTAAATTAAGGGCAGGAAAGTGCTGGCCGGATATTGGGGAAAATGTTTTGACAGTAAGAGTGGTGCAACAGTGGAATCAGGGAGGCGGTGAGCTCCCCATCACTGGCAGCCTTCAAGCAATGGCTGGATGAGCACTTTCAGGTGGGGAGCCGTGTTGGTCTGAAGCAGCAGAGCAAAGTTTGAGTCCAGTGGCACCTTTAAGACCAACAAAGTTTTATTCTGGGTTATAAGCTTTTGCGTCCATGCACATTTCTTCAGATACATCGAAACAGAAGTCACCAAACATTACATATAGGTAGAGGGTGGGGAGGGTGCTGCCAGGAAGGGCTAATTAGAATCAAGATGTGTAAGTAGCTGAGCAATAGATATAGCTAAGATTGGATGAAAGCAATCAGTAAGACCTGTGAACAGCAGCAAATTAGCATAGAAGCATAATAAAAGAGCCAACAAACCGATGAGAGAACTGAATGGCATTAGCATGTGTCGCAGGATAAGAAACCAATATCTCTGTTAAGCCCGGGTGGTTCTATTGTCATGAGTGTTGTAATAATTTGCAACTCAGCAATCTCCTGTTTTAGTCTGTTTCTGACATTCCTTTGCAATAAAACAACTACTTTGAAGTCCCCCTCTGAATGCCCTGGGAGGTTGAAACGTTCTCCTACAGGTTTCTCAGTTTTGTGATTCCTGCCCTCAAATTTTTGTCCATTCATCCTTTGGCATAGGTTTTGATCTATTTGTCCTATGTAGAGAACTGAAGGGCATTTTTTTATTTTTTGGCATTTAATGGCATATACAATGTTAGAAGATGAGCAAGTGAATGATGTGTTGTTGATGTAGACAGGTAGACCTGTCATGTATTTGGAATGTAAGGGAGAACTTTCTCCTCTGAGTTTCTCACCAATTCTTTTCACTGTGCGCTTGTTATCCTATGTCTGGCCTTTCTGGTGTCTCAGCCGGTTAGGCGCTACGCTGGGAAACAACGGCTTTTAAATTGTTTTTCTCTTCTGCCTGCTTGCTTTGCCCGCGCATGCTAAATTATAACCATCGGCTTCATTTAGACCAGGGGGTTGTTTGAATTCACTATAAGTCAGGGGCCTCCATTATCCACGGCCATTCCTGACACGAGCTGTGTAGGCATCTTTAGATATGATTCACCAATAAACAGAATCTTCTTACGAAGCCCTGAGTTGTGTGATCTGACTAAGGAGCCTGACATGTTTTTATTTATGTATTTATTTATTAGGAGATTTATACCCCGCCCTCCCCGCAAAGCAGGCTCAGGGCGGCTTCCAGTCAGTATAAATCCTTTCCTTATATATATTTGAGTTTTGGTCATACCTTATATGGTCGAAATGCGCGCCGGAATCAGTTGGCCGAGGGACCTGCCACTCAGAGAGGGGGTCCCTCGCCACTGGCTGCTTTGCCATCCTGCGTGGGCGTGCGCCCACCCACTCAGCCAGCATGCAGCCTCCCGCCTCCAGTCTGCGTCCAGCCACCCATTGGCATGGATCCTCCGCTCTTCGGGACCCGTGCCTCTTCCAGGCGTCCCTTCCTCACTCTTGCTGCACAAGGGGTAAATGCCGCCACCGCGCTTCCCTCCAACAGCGCGGCACTCCACGGCCCCAAACTACCTTCCGGGGGGGGCTGCGCCGCGAATGCAAACCCCGCCGAGCCCTCTGAGTGCAAGCCTTCACGACCGGCCTGGGGGGGCCTCTCAGCCACGACGGCCACCACCGCGCTTCCCCAGCCTGACATTGCGCTCCATTGCCCCTGCCTGGTTTCAGGGACGGGGCGGTGGGCTGCGCCGTGCTTCTGCAGCCCGCCGCAGCCTCCGCCCTATACGCTGCACGCCCGGCACTGGGGGCGATCCTCCGCGGGGGAGAAATGGTGCCACAACGCCCCCCTCACCCGCAACGCCCCAGACCTCCTCAGGCACTTTGCCCCACCCACAACACTCCCTAGCGCCCGTTGCCTCTTCCCGCAACGGGCTTCCCCACTAGTACATACATAAAACATATTTAAAATTCGCCAGTTAAGACACATTATAAATAAAAATATAAAACCATTACAAATACAAAATACAAAGTACAAAAATGCAGGCGGTGGTTAAAACCATTGGGCCGATGTTTCGCCGTATCTGAAGAGCTGGTGTTCCTTGCTTGCCAACTCCAATGCCCCCTGCTTGGTAATAGGTGCCAGATGTTCCTGCTCAGGCAGCTGCTCCTTTGTGGCATTACGGGCTGGGCACTCCAGCGACGGCGGCCCCTAATTGAATGCCTGGCGGAAGAGCTCCGTCTTGCAGGCCCTGCGGAACTGAGAGAGGTCCCGCAGGGCCCTGATCTCCTCCGGGAGCTCGTTCCACCAGGTAGGGGCCGCCACCAAAAATGCCCCAGCTCTAGTGGCAGCTAGCCTGGCCTCCCGTGGGCTAGGGAGGGTCAGACGATTTTGCGACCCAGACCGTAGTGCTCTCTGGGGTATATACGGGGAAAGGCAGTCCCGTAGATATGTTGGACCCCGGCCATATAGGGCTTTAAAGGTGAGAACCAGCACTTTGAAGCGGACTCGTTATGCTATTGGCAGCCAGTGCAGTGACCTTAGTGCAGGCCGGATGTGCTCCCTTCTAGGGAGGCCCAGCAGCAGCCTGGCTGCGGCATTCTGCACCAGCTGCAGCTTCCGGATCCGCGACAGAGGCAGCCCCATGTAGAGAGCGTTACAGTAGTCTAGTCTCGAGGTGAGGTCCAGTGTTGTTAGGTCCAGTGATTGTATTGTCCAGAATTATGGGGCACCGATGTTGTTACCTGGGTTGCAAGCTCTGGTACCAGTGTCTGTGTTCAAATTAGATGCGGTATTATTGTGGGTGAGGAGTTAGGACTGGGGAGCCGTCTGTAGGCAAGAAAACGCTCGCCCCCCCTGCTAGTGCTTGTGAAAGAGCGCCCGTCATTATCCAGGAGAGGTCGTAAGTCACTGAGCATGTGCTGAACTGTTTTGAGTTGAGAGCTGTATTGTGACTACTAGTGGTGTTCAGTTATTGTCTCTTTGGGGCCTGTCTTGCATCAGGTTTTCTCTGGGTACCATTCCGGCTTTGTAAATCTCTTTGTTAAACAGAACACCTCTAGTGGCCACATTTTTGCTGGATGACCAAAGGGGGACATGATACAGGTTTATCAAATTATGCACGGGGAGGAGAGAGTTGATGAAGGGAATTTTTCCCCCTCCCTCTCCCAACAGACTAGGACTCGAGGGCATCTAATGAAGCTGATAAGGTAAAGGTAAAGGTTCCCTTGCTCGAAAGCCAGTCGAATCCGACTCTAGGGTTGCGGTGCTCATCTCCGTTTCAAAGCCGAAGAGCCAGCGCTGTCCGAAGACGTTTCCATGGTCATGTGGCCAGCATGACTAAACACCAAGGCGCACGGAACGCTGTTACCTTCCCACCGAAGTGGTACCTGTTTATCTACTTGCAATTTCTTGCTTTCGAACTGCTAGGTTGGCAGGAGCTGGAACCAGAGACGGGAGCTCACTCCATCATGCGGCACCCGGGTCTTGAACTGCTGAACTACTGACCTTCCACAGCCTGCAGTTCAGCATCTTAACCACTTGAGCCACCGCAGCTCCACTCGAGGGCATCTAATGAAGCTGATAGAAAGCAGCAGAACCAAGTTTGAGTCCAGGGGCGCCTTTCAGACCAACAAGGTTTTATTCAGGGTATAAGATTCCGTGTCCAACTGGGTTCTGCCGCTTTGGACCAACATGGCTACCCGCCTGAATTGATTGAAAGTAGATTCAGAACAGACAAAAGGGAAGGCCACTTCACACCGAAACGGGTTAACATGTGGAATTCTCTACTGGAGGACGTAGTGATGGCCACAGGCATCGACAACTTTAAATGGGGATTAGATAGATCCATGGAGGATAAGTCCATAAGTGGCTAGTGGCCCTGGTGACTGAGGGGAAGCTCCACATTCAGAGGCACTGATCCCCTGAATGCCAGAGCCGGGAGGCCACATCTGGGGAAGGCCACAGCCTCTGTGCCCTGTTGTTGACCCTCCAGAGGAACTGGTTGTCCGCTGTGTGAGATGGGATGCTGAACTGGATGGACCACTGGTCTGATCCAGCAGGGCTCTTCTTAGTTCCTATGAAGGCCTCAGCCTCTCCACCCTGTTGTTGGCCCTCCAGAGGATCTGGTTGGCTGCTGTGTGAGACAGGATGCTGGACTGCATGGACCACTGGTCTGATCCAGCAGGGCTCTTATGTTCCTATGAAGGCCTCGGCCTCTATGCCCTGTTGTTGGTCTTCCAGAGGATCTGGTTGGCCGCTGTGTGAGACAGGATGCTGGACTGCATGGACCACTGGTCTGATCCAGCAGGGCTCTTATGTTCCTATGAAGGCCTCAGCCTCTATGCCCTGTTGTTGGTCTTCCAGAGGATCTGGTTGGCCATTGTGTGAGACAGGATGCTGGACTGGATGGACCACTGGTCTGATCCAGCAGGGCTCTTATGTTCCTATGAAGGCCTCAGCCTCTGTGCCCTGTTGTTGGCCCTCCAGAGGATCTGGTTGGCCACTGTGTGAGACAGGATGCTAGACTTAGGTGGACCACTTGGGAACAGTGACCATAATGTCATTGAGTTTAACATTTGTACAGATAGGGAGTTGCCCAAAAAGACTGACGCAACCACTTTTAACTTTAAAAGGGGTAACTTCTCTGGTATGAGGGGACATGTGAGGAAGAAATTGAAAGGAAGAGTGGAGAAGGTCAAAACCATTGGGGAAGCTTGGAGACTATTTAAAAAGACAATCCTAGAAGCTCAGAAAAAATATATACCACAGGTTAGGAAAGGTACAAATAGGTATAGAAAAAAGCCTGCATGGTTAACAAATAAAGTAATGGAAGCTGTAAAAGGTAAGAAGGATTCCTTTAAGCGGTGGAAAGCTAGTCTTAGTGAGGTTGATAAAAGGGAACACAGACTATGGCAAATAAAATGCAAGTCTGTGATCAGGCAAGCAAAAAGGAATATGAGGAGCATATCACAAAAAACATAAAGACCAACAATAAAACTTTCTTCAAATACATTAGAAGTAGGAAGCCAGCCAGGGAGGCAGTGGGGCCCTTGGATGACCAAGGGGTAAAAGGAGTAGTGAAGGATGATAGGGAAATGGCTGAGAAGCTGAATGCATTTTTTGCCTCTGTCTTCACTGTGGAAGAGGAGAAGTGTTTGCCCACTCCAGAAGCACTGATTTCGGGAGGGGGTTTGAAAGACCTGAATCAGATTGCGGTGACAAGAGAGGAAGTCCTCCGACTGATGGACAATTTAAAAACTAATAAATCACCAGGCCCGGATGGCATTCATCCGAGAGTTCTGAAAGAACTCAAATGTGAACTTGTGGATCTCCTGACAAAAATATGTAATCTTTCTTTAAAATCTGCCTCCATTCCTGATGACTGGAAGGTAGCTAATGTCACTCCCATCTTTAAAAAGGGCTCCAGGGGAGATCCAGGAAATTACAGGCCAGTCAGTCTGACATCGATACCGGGTAAGTTGGTGGAAACTGTTATTAAGGAAAGAATTAGTAGGCACATTGATGAACAAAAACTATTGAGGCAGACTCAGCATGGGTTCTGTAAGGGAAGATCTTGTCTCACTAACCTGTTAGTGTTTTTTGAGGAGTGAACAAACATGTGGACAAGGGGGACCCAATAGATATTATTTACCTTGACTTCCGGAAAGCTTTTGATACAGTTCCTCATCAAAGGCTCCTAAGTAAGCTCAATAGTCATGGGATAAAAGGACAAGTCCTCTTGTGGATCAAAAACTGGCTTATAAATAGGAAACAGAGAGTGAGTATAAATGGGAAACTTTCTCAGTGGAGGGTGGTAAGCAGTGGGGTACCACAGGGATCAGTACTCGGTCCCATGCTTTTTAACTTGTTTATTAACGATTTGGAATTGGGAGTAAGCAGTGATGTGGCTAAATTTGCAGATGACACGAAGTTGTTCAGGGTGGTGAAAACCAGGGAGGATTGTGAGGCACTCCAAAGGGATCTGTTGAGGATGGGTGAGTGGGCGTCAACGTGGCAAATGGGGTTCAATGTGGCCAAGTGCAAAGTGATGCACATTGGAGCCAAAAATCCTAAATATAAATACACGTTGATGGGGTCTGATCTGGCAGAGACTGACCAAGAGAGAGATCTTGGAGTCGTAGTGGATAACTCGCTGAAAATGTCTACACAATGTGTAGCTGCAATAAAGAAGGCCAACGCTATGCTGGGGATTATTAGGAAGGGAATTGATAACAAATCAGCCAGTATCATCATGCCCCTGTATAAATCATTGGTGCGACCTCATTTGGAATACTGTGTACAGTTCTGGTCACCACATCTCAAAAAGGATATTATAGCATTGGAAAAAGTGCAGAGAAGGGCAACTAGAATGATAAAAGGGTTGGAACACCTTCCCTATGAAGAAAGGTTAAAATGCTTGGGGCTCTTTAGCTTGGAGAAACGACGGCTGAGGGGTGACATGATCGAGGTTTATAAGATTATGAATGGGATTGAGCAGGTTGAGAAAGAAGTACTTTTCTCCCTTTCTCACAATACAAGAACTCGTGGGCACTCTATGAAATTGCTGAGCAGTCGGGTTAGAACAGATAAAGGAAATACTTCTTCACCCAAAGAGTGATTAACATATGGAATTCACTGCCACAGGAGGTCGTGGCAGCTGCAAGCATGGACAGTTTCAAGAGGAAATTAGATAAACATATGGAGCAGAAGTCCACCAGTGGCTATTAGCCACAGGGTATAGAATGAGAACTCTCAGTCTGGGGCAGGTGATGCACTCTATTCTTGGTGCTGGAGGGGGCAGCAGTGGGAGGGCTTCTGGTGCCCTGGCCCCACTGCTGGACCTCCTGATGGCACCTGGTATATTTTGGCCGCTGTGTGACAGAGTGTTGGACTAGATGGGCCATTGGCCTGATTCAACATTGGCTTCTCTTATGTTCTTATGTTCTTATGTTCTTAT
>JAPDNY010000493.1:0-35755 GCA_029375565.1 Gekko gecko
CACCACCCCTATAGATGGAAAGCCTGAGCACAAGCTTGTGATGTCATCAAAGGTAGTCCTACAATCCCTGAACTCTGCAGTTGCCAGCTACTGTCACAAGTGTTTTAACTTGCAGTTTCTTGTGTACTCAACAAGATATTTTCTCGATTCTTTCACTGCAATATTCCAGATTCTTCATAGTAGCTTACAGTGTTAGTGAGTTCAGTTTCCCTTGCAATTTGAGTGTATGTTTAGCATAATTTACAAGCATTTAATAGCATATAATAAGGGAAACTGGTGGATGTCTGTTGTATGATGGTATTGGTAAATAAAAGTAAGAGTTCAACAACTTGATTTTCAAAAGGTTTTTATTAACCACAGACACAGCATGAGATATTAACATGTACAAACTCATAACTAGGATAAGAAGTTTTCACATAAATCTCAATTATAATTTCCAGTTACCAAAAAAAGACAGCTACACTGTGAAATTAATGTGAAAGGCAACTACATCACTTCTGCAAAGTTTTCAGTTTCCTCTGTGATGTCTGTGACATTCTTTGCCCATTTTCTTTTTTACAATAGTTGTTCAGGAATGTATTTACTGCTATAAACGTTATCATCCTGGTGTACACAATACCAGAGTGGCCATTGTCACAAACGCCATCAAAGAGAGTACATTCACTTTCATCTAATGCTTCCAGAGACTTTAGACATGCTATAGCCCTCTGGTTGGCTTGAGGCTTCAGAAAGGCTGCCTCAAACGTTGTCAACAATTTGCTTACTACTACATATGTATAGGAAACCACATTGATAACACCTTGTGTTGGATATTTCAAACCACCTCTATCTAACCTACTAATCAAAAGAAAATGAGTGTTTATTGGCAACTCTCTCTCCATAACAAGTTCTACTTTACATGTATCACAATGAAGTCGCCTTAAAGCTGCATGTGCACAGTAGCCAGCTATGTAGGTAAGAGAGGGTAGTATGTTCCCTAAAAGATGTAAATCATTTTGACATACATCAACTGGTTCACTGAAATCTGATGTACATTCCACCTCTTCAAAATTGGATTCCAGTGGGCCTACCATTATTTGCCCATGTCTACCTGAATGTAGCATCAACGGACCCACACTCTGAATACGAATCTTCTTTTCTGTTTCATACAGCTGTGTCACAGATATATGATATTGGGAACCAGCTAACTGTCTATATTTAGAAAACCTTTCCTCAAGAGCATCAGTTTGCAGTTTTCCTGTCAAAAGATATTCCATCCCTAATTCATCCTTACAGTAGCGAGCTATTTCAACAACTACATAACTAGTGTGCCGTAAAGCAAGTAATGTCTCCTTTGTCAAACAACCACTGGAAAGTTTCATCGATTCCCAAGAGTCTAGCCAGTCAAGAAATCGCAGCAAGAAATTAATCTTAATATCACCAGAAACCATTGGCTCCATGTAGGGATTCAGCTTATGCAGACCTTTATATTTGGATTTAACATTCATTATGTCAAACCATTTAACCATGATGCGGATGTATTCAGCTGTGCCATGTGCATTGGGCAGGGCAAAGTTTTCACTGGTGACTTGTAAACCTTCTGCCACGGGTGAGTTGAAAACCTGCAATGCAAGTTTTACACTCTGCCTTTCTAAGTTTGTAGGGCACAAAGCCTTCAATGTAAGTGGATAGGCAAACCTAGCAAGAGAAGTGCTATCAATTTCATACATCTTTATTAATGTTGAAAAAGATGCAATCATCTCTTTAGTTTCACCACTGCCTGGAAATGTGGGGTAAAACATATCTTTTGTCCTGTTCTTCTGATTGAGCCAATTATTTCGCACAGATTTAATAATATGAACAGGATCTATGATGTAAAATAAAGGCGTTCTGATGACACTGGGTGCTTATAAACTATTCTGAGCTGTTTGTCATCAGAAAACAATGACATGGCACTTCTGATAATTGAATTATTGTCTGATGCAATACAGAATACCTTGTAATCAATGCACTCCAGCCCTTTAATTATGGAAACCAGGATACTGTGCAATGAGGTGGCAGAAATTCTCTTAACAGGTAGAATATGCACAATATCTCTAAATTTAGACTTGACACTCTGGAGCATAAAAGCAAATGCAGAGTTTGCTGCCTGTTCAGAATTGAAAGATACTCCAAGAATGTTACCTCCTTTGTAGTCTAAGTATGTGCGCAAATTAATTTCATCCAGCATCAAAATCACATCAATGTCATCTCTGTTCAAGTGAGAAAATTTGTGCCTAGCATAAGACAGAAAATGCTTCCCACCTAAGAGTTCACGCTTTGGATCCAGTTCAAACTTACTACATATCCGATGCAATGTTGACGGATGGGGCAACTTCATTAAACCACTGCTACGTAAAAATCTATACGCATGGGCTGATATTGAAAATAACAAACAACAGACAACCACCACGGAAGTAGCAAATGTATGACTAGATTTAGAGACATTTAGGAGTTCAGTTTGCTGCAGCAAGAACCCCACAATATCTTTGTCATTTTCCTTCACTACATTTTGCAAAGTTTTCAAACTTTCTTTCACAATACATTTGTGTTCTTCCACAGATTCATCTGAGGATCCCAATTCCATTTTCTCACAGTCAGATAGGAGAGTTGTAATGGCATTCACATTCATGATAACTTTTGGAAAACATTCAGAACCTATCCTTTTAATTTCAACTTTACCCTTAAATATACTGACATTTAAAGTAGTATCTATTATTACTGATAATGCGATAACTGGAGCAGGACTTACATTGATTTTAATAAAACCTACACATTCAGGGCTCAGATTAACAAATGTCCATGGCTTTTGCACACTAACATTCTTGAGACGCAGTAAAAGCTCACTGAATGTTTTGAAGCAGTATGTGTTGTAATGTTCTTTGGATGCTAAACTGTCAGATATTGCTCCCAATAAATGAGAACACTCCAGTCGAGACCTCTTGTCCGCTGGTGCCTCATGACAAGTAGCTTCTCTTGATAAATAAGACGGGCGGTTGGGGAACACAGAAGGTACAGCACCAGTCTTAAGTCTTGGTATTTTGAGAGGGGCAACAAGCTTTTGGCCTGTCTTTTCATCAAAAACTTCTGTCTGCCATAGGACATCACTGGTTTGGAAGTGAAGAATACATACCTGTAAGTCAAAACCAGTCCATATGAGTAAATCTGAGTCATTCTGCAATGTATCTTACAACAGTCTTAGACACAGGAAATGTAAACAACCAAAAAGGAGCATGTAAAAATTCAATGTGTTGTGAGACAGGAAAATGAAATCCACAATTGCATACAAAGTCTTAAGAATGAAGCTACTCAATGAAAACTTGCGTCTGCTCTCCCTGTCCAAAATTTTACAAAATGAACTATGGGCAGTCTCATGCGTGAATTGTGTTCTTCAGAAGGTACTTCACAGTTTATGAAGTTCAGAGCATAATTTCTGAAATTATTTGCACTGCACATAAGCTATACATAAAAGTTTGACCCAGTCACAGGGTCCAGAGAGAACCTGGGAAATGTAGGCCCTGATGACTACTCCCATACAGGCTTCCCTGGAGCCAGTAGGCCTCCCCAGAGCCACACCACTAAAGGCCCATGATGCCTAGTTATAGAAAATAGTTGATATGCTGCACATTAACATGATAAAAATTTACTCACCCTTGATGATTGCGATGGAGTGAATTTATCACGATGGATGGATGAAATCCACTTCTCCTTCAGAGGAGCATCAGATGGAAACTTGAAAACATTTACTTTCTGTCCCCCTTTGTAATTCCCTCTACATTTCGGAACACAACAGCGAAAAGGCATACTTGCTAGAGAACTGAAGAACAGAAACTGTTGGGCAGGCTAATCAGTTAACCTCCGGTTAGCCCCACAGATCCTCAAAACCACACAGGTAATCTTAGGACTACCCTGGACGCCATTACTGTGATGTCACAAGCTGGTGCTCAGGCTTTCCATCTATAGGGGGTGGTGGAACAGCCCAGAGTCAGTGGAGGAGGCATAGTTTGATAGACATGTGAACAAAGGGGAAGTGACAAGGCTTTCAGAACAAGACCTTTTTAAAAGGGGAGGGGGGGAATAATAAAATCAGATTGTCTGAAAAACACAAGTAGACAACAGGAAAGATGTCTAAGCTCCAATGATTAAAAGACGCTGGTGAATGTAATTTAAATTATCATAATATATTCAAATAGCGAAGTGTGGCCCATCTGTAAATTCTTAAGTCTGTGGATCAAGGCCACACTGACAGAAAACAACTAGTTCTGAGATCTCAGAAGCTAAGCAAGGCTGATCCTGGCAAGTACTTAGATGGGTGAGACCTGGTGAGAGATGTAAAAGTGATTGCACCACTTGGGAACAGTGACCATAATGTCATTGAGTTTAACATTTGTACAGATAGGGAGTTGCCCAAAAAGACTGACGCGACCACTTTTAACTTTAAAAGGGGTAACTTCTCTGGTATGAGGGGACATGTGAGGAAGAAATTGAAAGGAAGAGTGGAGAAGGTCAAAACCATTGGGGAAGCTTGGAGACTATTTAAAAAGACAATCCTAGAAGCTCAGAAAAAATATATACCGCAGGTTAGGAAAGGTACAAATAGGTATAGAAAAAAGCCTGCATGGTTAACAAATAAAGTAATGGAAGCTGTAAAAGGTAAGAAGGATTCCTTTAAGCGGTGGAAAGCTAGTCTTAGTGAGGTTGATAAAAGGGAACACAGACTATGGCAAATAAAATGCAAGTCTGTGATAAGGAATGCAAAAACGGAATATGAGGAGCATATCGCAAAAAACATAAAGACCAACAATAAAACTTTCTTCGAATACATTAGAAGTCGGAAGCCAGCCAGGGAGGCAGTGGGGTCCTTGGATGACCAAGGGGTAAAAGGAGTAGTGAAGGATGATAGGGAAATGGCTGAGAAGCTGAATGCATTTTTTGCCTCTGTCTTCACTGTGGGAAGAGGAGAAGTGTTTGCCCCCTCCAGAAGCAACGATTTCTGGAGGGGGTTTGAAAGACCTGAATCAGATTGGGGTGACAAGAGAGGAAGTCCTCCGACTGATGGACAATTTAAAATGCCAGGCCCGGATGACATTCATCCGAGAGTTCTGAAAGAACTCAAATGTGAACTTGTGGATCTCCTGACAAAAATATGTAATCTTTCTTTAAAATCTGCCTCCATTCCTGAGGACTGGAAGGTAGCTAATGTCACTCCCATCTTTAAAAAGGGCTCCAGGGGAGATCCGGGAAATTACAGGCCAGTCAGTCTGACATCAATACCGGGTAAGTTGGTGGAAACTGTTATTAAGGAAAGAATTAGTAGGCACATTGATGAACAAAAATTATTGAGGCAGACTCAGCATGGGTTCTGTAAGGGAAGATCTTGTCTCACTAACCTGTTAGTGTTTTTTGAGGGAGTGAATAAACATGTGGACAAGGGGGACCCAATAGATATTATTTACCTTGACTTCCGGAAAGCTTTTGATACAGTTCCTCATCAAAGGCTCCTAAGTAAGCTCAATAGTCATGGGATAAAAGGACAAGTCCTCTTGTGGATCAAAAACTGGCTTATAAATAGAAAACAGAGAGTGAGTATAATTGGGAAACTTTCTCAGTGGAGGGTGGTAAGCAGTGGTGTACCACAGGGATCAGTACTCGGTCCGATGCTTTTTAACTTGTTTATTAACGATTTGGAATTGGGAGTAAGCAGTGATGTGGCTAAATTTGCAGATGACACAAAGTTGTTCAGGGTGGTGAAAACCAGGGAGGATTGTGAGGCACTCCAAAGGGATCTGTTGAGGATGGGTGAGTGGGCGTCAACATGGCAAATGGGGTTCAATGTGGCCAAGTGCAAAGTGATGCACATTGGAGCCAAAAATCCTAAATATAAATACACGTTGATGGGGCCTGAACTGATAGAGACGGACCAAGAGAGAGATCTTGGAGTCGTAGTGGATAGCTCGATGAAAATGTCTAGACAGTGTGTAGCTGCAATAAAGAAGGCCAACGCTATGCTGGGGATTATTAGGAAGGGAATTGAAAACAAATCAGCCAGTATCATCATGCCCCTGTATAAATCATTGGTGCGACCTCATTTGGAATACTGTGTACAGTTCTGGTCACCACATCTCAAAAAGGATATTATAGCATTGGAAAAAGTGCAGAGAAGGGCAACTAGAATGATAAAAGGGTTGGAACACCTTCCCTATGAAGAAAGGTTAAAATGCTTGGGGCTCTTTAGCTTGGAGAAACGACGGCTGAGGGGTAACATGATCGAGGTTTATAAGATTATGAATGGGATTGAGCAGGTTGAGAAAGAAGTACTTTTCTCCCTTTCTCACAATACAAGAACTCGTGGGCACTCCATGAATTTGCTCAGCAGTCGGGTTAGAACAGATAAAAGGAAATACTTCTTCACCCAAAGAGTGATTAACATATGGAATTCACTGCCACAGGAGGTGGTGGCAGCTGCAAGCATGGACAGTTTCAAGAGGGAATTAGATAAACATATGGAGCAGAAGTCCATCAGTGGCTATTAGCCACAGAGTATAGATGGGAGCTCTCGGTCTGGGGCTGGTGATGCACTCTATTCTTGGAGCTGGAGGGGGCAGCAGTGGGAGGGCTTCTGGTGCCCTGGCCCCACTGCTGGACCTCCTGATGGCACCTGGTACATTTTGGCCGCTGTGTGACAGAGTGTTGGACTAGATGGGCCATTGGCCTGATTCAACATTGGCTTCTCTTATGTTCTTATGTGGACAAGGGGGACCCAATAGATATTATTTACCTTGACTTCCGGAAAGCTTTTGATACAGTTCCTCATCAAAGGCTCCTAAATAAGCTCAATAGTCATGGGATAAAAGGACAAGTCCTCTTATGGATCAAAAACTGGCTTATAAATAGAAAACAGAGAGTGAGTATAAGTGGGAAACTTTCTCAGTGGAGGGTGGTAAGCAGTGGGGTACCACAGGGATCAGTACTCGGTCCGATGCTTTTTAACTTGTTTATTAATTATTTGGAATTGGGAGTAAGCAGTGAAGTGGCTAAATTTGCAGATGACACAAAGTTGTTCAGGGTGGTGAAAACCAGGGGGGAGTGTGAGGCACTCCAAAGGGATCTGTTGAGGATGGGTGAGTGGGTGTCAACGTGGCAAATGGGGTTCAATGTGGCCAAGTGCAAAGTGATGCACATTGGAGCCAAAAATCCTAAATATAAATACACGTTGATAGGGTCTGAACTGGCAGAGACGGACCAAGAGAGAGATCTTGGAGTCGTAGTGGATAGCTCGATGAAAATGTCTAGACAGTGTGTAGCTGCAATAAAGAAGGCCAACGCTATGCTGGGGATTATTAGGAAGGGAATTGAAAACAAATCAGCCAGTATCATCATGCCCCTGTATAAATCATTGGTGCGACCTCATTTGGAATACTGTGTACAGTTCTGGTCACCACATCTCAAAAAGGATATTATAGCATTGGAAAAAGTGCAGAGAAGGGCAACTAGAATGATAAAAGGGTTGGAACACCTTCCCTATGAAGAATGGTTAAAATGCTTGGGGCTCTTTAGCTTGGAGAAACGACGGCTGAGGGGTGACATGATCGAGGTTTATAAGATTATGAATGGGATTGAGCAGGTTGAGAAAGAAGTACTTTTCTCCCTTTCTCACAATACAAGAACTCGTGGGCACTCCATGAAATTGCTGAGCAGTCGGGTTAGAACAGATAAAAGGAAATACTTCTTCACCCAAAGAGTGATTAACATGGAATTCACTGCCACAGGAAGTGGTGGCAGCTGCAAGCATGGACAGTTTCAAGAGGGAATTAGATAAACATATGGAGCAGAAGTCCATCAGTGGCTATTAGCCACAGGGTATAGATGGGAGCTCTCGGTCTGGGGCAGGCGCTGCACTCTATTCTTGGTGCTGGAGGGGGCAGCAGTGGGAGGGCTTCTGGTGCCCTGGCCCCACTGCTGGACCTCCTGATGGCACCTGGTATATTTTGGCCGCTGTGTGACAGAGTGTTGGACTAGATGGGCCATTGGCCTGATTTAACATTGGTTTCTCTTATGTTTTTATGAGACCTCCAAGGATTACCAGGGCTGTGACACAGAGGCAGACAATAGCAAGCCACCTCTCTGAACATCCCTTGCCTCCAAGCCCCACTAGGGGTCACCAGAAGTCAGCCGTGACTTCCAGGCACGCACACACACAAACACACACACATGCACGAGCACACATACACACTTCTAACAGAAGAAAAAGAAAACCACTAGTTCTGCAAAATTCTGCAAACATTTGCAAAATATATTAGGGGGTTTAAATCCTTCCCCCCCAAAGAGCAGCCACCTGTGGGCTTCAGCCAGCCTTACCCATCTTCACCACAGTTGGCACAGCTCCCGAAAGGCTCCAGGCAGCCTCTCCCCAGCCAGATACAAGCAAGGACACTTCCCCAGAAGGCCCTTACCTGGCCTTGACTCAGCCCTGAGAAGACACTGGCTCAGGAGGAGGCCCCAGATAGGATAACAGTCATGGTGGGCAGAATGGCAGGGGGTAGGCAAGCAGACTACCAAGGTTCCATGCCTCCCCCACTGCTGCTGTTGCCCCCAGGCTCAGTGTGGCTCCCCCCGGTCACTATTGCCCCTCCGGGTCCAGCATGACTAAGGCTGCCAGCTCCGTTCTGGGAAATACCTGGAGATTTTGTGGATGGAGCCTGAGGAGGGTGAGATTCGGGGAGGGGAAGGACTTCAGTGGGGTATTATGCCATAGAGTCCATCTTCCAAAGTGGCCATTCTCTTGAGGTGAACTGTGTTGCCTGGAGATCACTGGTAATCCCAAGAGATCTCCAGCCACCACCTGGCGGTCGTAACAACCAAAATAAAAACACAAGATACACAGTAAGGAAATGAGCACATAAATGGAAAAATGGTGTATAAATATTATCTCAGTCAATATTCATGAAACATTCATCAAATTATATGAATAAAATTATCTTTATGAAAATCTCAACTAATTGCTGGAACCTTCATCTGTATTGGAAACTCATCTTCTAGCTTTGCATTAGGCATATCCTGAGTGAACACTACATATGAACTGTATTTACAGTGTGTATATTGAGTGCTTACATTGAGCCTTTTGTACTTTATGGATTTATGTATTGCATCGTTGTTAAGAATTAACTGAGATTTTCATAGATAATTCTATTCATATAATTTGACATATGTTTCATGAATATTGATATAATATTTATACACTGTTTTTCCCATTTATTTGTTCACCAGCTGGAAGTTGGCAACCCTAAGCATGGCTCTCAGTGTCACCAGCACCCTGGGGCTGGCATGGGTCTCTGGCTTTCCCAAGTTGCTGCCACTCTCCACCCACCCAAGCTTTGGCACAGCTCCCAGTGTTATCGCTGCTGCCCCCAGTTGCAGAAATTACAGAAAATTTTCATCTGACACTTTTCACTTCTACTGGAGGTGGTAAGAGCTCCGGAACAGCCAACAGTACTAGCTAATGGCAGATGAAACTGAACGAAGGATAAAGCTGTGTTCACTGTAAGGGGCAATTACAACCTCTCTTACACACTGCTGGAGCCCAGATTAATTGGGGAAAGGCAGGAAATGAATGGGTTGCTGAACAACTTCATGAAAAAGATTTTAGCGGGGGAGGATGGAGTCACTGTACATCCTTTCTTATCCATTCATTCATTTATTTGCTAGAAATGCTAATGTTGCTTGTGATCTAGAGCAAATATAGAAAGCCAGAGATTTGTTTATAGGACTGTAACCTCCCTCTGTAGACCTAAAATAAACCGAAGACCTGCAAATATTCAACCCGGATGGCATTGGATTGCTCTTTAAAGGGGAATCAAGTTCACAGTTGTGGGAGTGGTGTTAGATTCCAGGTAGATCCAGGTAGCCTTTATAACTGTGGAGTACCTTTTGCCAGTTTATTGCAATATGAAGCCAAAAGGAAATGTTAGAGATCCATAATCAGATCCCTTGCAGCTGCTATTTTTAAAAAATTAAGTTTTCGAAATAGTAACCATTTGGATCAGCACCACAGCATAATGTTGGATGTAGGGGATTAACCCTTTTCCCTTAACCCTTTTCCCAATGTTCCCTGGGGGTACTATCTGTCCTTGTAAGGAAAACACTGTTTTCCCAACCAAGGCAAATTAGTGCCTCCAATTTACATCAGGAAAATGTGTGAGGAAAAGGGATACATCCCCTCCCCCAGTGCTACAATCCACCTCCCCGCCCACGGCTACTGTGGGAGACAGTGCTTTCCAGTCATGTATCTAACCTCTTCTTTAGTTTAGCCCTGAGTGGTTTTCGCACCACGAATATACCGACTAAGCAGCAGTAAAAGCTGCATGTGGGTTCTTTCATAAGTGTATTTTGTTGTAATCTAGCAAACATGATGTCCCACCATGTGTCTGTGCAGCATGACAGACATTTCAGAAATCATCACTCTGTGGTGATCAAAGTGATCAAAGTAGGGGGAGTGGGAATCGTCAGCAAAGATCTGTTTCTTGTCCACCAAGTATCTTCCTGCAAATCCCTCCCGCCAGGTGTAAGCAGGGGCAGGGAGGGAGTATATGCAGAGGAAAACCAGTAGGTGAGAGAGGGGCTAAGGCAGGGGTGGCCAAACTTGCTTAACGTTAACAGCCACATAGAATAAACGTCAGATGTTTGAGAACCGGAAGACATGAACAAATATTACACACACGTTCTTATTGAAAAATATGCAAATTTGCCTTTTATTAACATTAAATTAGACTGTGTGAAAGAGCCACATACAGCTCCCGAGCTGCAATTTGGCCACCCCTGGGCTAAGGTCTCTTCCCTCTCACCTGCCAGTTTTCCTTCCAAAGACACTTTTTACTTTCTCTATTCAGAGTAGTTCAGTAATTACATCTGTGGGAACACATATTTGCCAAGACACTTGCTATGCTTGAATGCACTTGTCTAAAGTGTGTGGACCAAAGTACATGTTAATGGTGGCCATGGGTTGGACCACAGCCACTGACACCATTTTAGAGAAACAACTGGCCATGTAAAAATTGCTGCCTATTGGGATTCTAAGGACATAACTGTGCTACTAAAATCTATTTCCATGTCACAGAGAATGCTAGTAATTTTTGTGAGGAGGAGGTAGAGGGCAATTCTGAGCAAGTCTACTGAGTCTTATACCCAGGTCTATTCAATGGGGCTTAATCCCAGGCTTCCACCCTCTGTTCCACCCTCTAAAAAAGCCATTTTCAAAACGCTGCAGTGGCACCAGGTGTTTTCGTGCCAAACCCCCCCCCATGCCTTTTCAAGTGTTGGGCTCTTTTGGAACTTGTAAAGGTGCAGGTGGTGGTGAAACAAATTCACCTGGTGTCAGCAGCCACAGTTGGACCTGTGACCAACATAATATGTAGTTTGGCTCTACCTCTGGGATAATTATGACCAACAGGCTTTGCTCAGACCATCAAGGGACTTCCATTAGCTGAGCAATGATTTGGTTCAGGATGTCTCAGACTCCTAACTCAAGTCGTGCTAGAAGGCGTGGCTCAGACTGTGCAGTTCCTTTTTGCTAACAGATAGCATTACTGCCAGCTGCACCTGACTCTCGTGCCTTCCCCCTCTCACTGCAGCCCAAAACACTCCCATAAAAGTTAGGTTTGCCAGTTCTGGGTTGGGAAACACCTGGAGATTTTGGGGGGTGGAGCATGGGGAGGGTGGGGTCTGGGAAGGGGCCTCCGTAAGGTATAATGCCACAGGGTCCACCCTCCAAAGCAGCCATTTTCCCCAGGGGAACTGATCTTGGTCATCTGGAGATCAACTGCAATAGTGGGATATCTCCAGCTGCCACCTGGAGGGTGGCAACCCTAATTTATTATACCCTTTGCGGGGCAGCACAGGGGGCAAAATGGGAATCTGCAGTAGGGGGGGAAATCAGCAAAATCACCCCTATTCCTTCTATTAGTGGAAATTAGTGTAGGATCCAAGCCTCTGTATATTTTTTAGATTAGTACTTCAAACAAGTTTAATTAATTTGGTTTACTTGTTACAATTCCACAGTTACTTAATATAAAGCCAGTGTTCCTATCTGCTTGTGTCAAAGGTTAGAGCATGATAACTTTGCTTGTGGCCAAAGGAAATCTGGGTTTTAGGACACGTAAATCTGCAAAATTAGACAGATGTTATGACTACTTGGTCTGGCTGTCTTCTGTGGAAACATCTGTGAGTTAGGTTGCAGAAGGGGTCGGCTTGACCCATGTTGCTGCCATGCCATTTTTCAATCATCTTCTGATAAGAAATTAGACAAAAATTACAGCTTTTTCTGCACTGAAGTACAAGGAATGGGGTATCCTCCACAGTGTATGAATCGCACTTCTGTGTGAGGAGTATAAATGACCAACCTCCCATGGTTGTTAAGAGGATTTTAACAGTGAAAGTGGACAGAGACAGGCTAATAAGGGCTACTGGAAAAGCATGATAAAATTCCAGGGAAACACTGCATCAAAATCATCACTGGCCAGCAGTACATTAGAGGAATTCTGCTGAAATATGTACTCCACTTTTCAAAGTGCATTTTAAAAGTGCTATAAAAAGTCAAATTTCTCTTAGATCAAGGAACATAACGAAAAAAGGGGTATGAATGTAGATTAACCAAGCTAGTGTTGCTAAAGTATATACGTCCCCATTCTAATGTCAGCATTCCTTCTTTAAGAAAAAGAAAAGAATTTATATGGCTCTATAGTGACTCACCCAAGTCCAGCTTTTACACCACACTGTTATTTTCAGTTACTGTGCTTACTGTCATGTACTGACCTGCATCTCAGATCTGATGGCCATGAAAGGAGAAACTGCAATTCAGTGATGGAGGAACACCTGATTTGCATGCAGAAGGCCCTGGGTTCATTTCCAGGTATCTCTAGTTAAAGTCAAATAGCACCTTTGAATTTGGAAAGACACACAGAGAAGTAGACAGACACTGCTATGAGTTGTCTGAAGCAGCCTGTGGGTGCAGGAACTTTCCTTCTGTTTGGCAAGATATGGGATAGTAGATTTGCAGCCCCTTTGCCTCCCTGAGCATAGGGATGCCAACTCCAGCTTTGGAAATTCCTGGAGATTTGGGGGGCAGAGCCTGGGAAGGATGGGGTTTGGGGAGAGGAGGTATAATGCCATACAGTCCACCCTCCAAAGCAGCCATTTTCTCCAGGGGAAACTGGTCTCTGTTCTCTGGAGATCAGTTGAAATTCTGCAGATCTCCAGGTCCTGACCAATGCTCCCTCTCAATTGCGGAGTCTTGCGAGCAAAAATTCTACTTTGTGAGCTACTGGCAATAAAGTTGTGAGCGAGCGATTTGGCTTCTGCATAAATTAGTTTGCTCTGGAGCCCTCCTTCCTGAGTGAAGACAAAAATGCGTGAGCTGGAGGCTAAAGAACTGTGAGCTAGCTCACACTAACTCAGCTTAGAGGGAACACTGGTCCTGACCCACACAAAGGTTGGCAACTAGGGCTGCCAGGTATAGCTTAGCAATTACCTGGACATTTTTGGGGTGGAGCCTGAGGAGTTGGGCCTGGGGAGGAGAGGGACTTCAATGGGATATAATAATGCCATAGAGTCCACCTTCCAAAGCTGCCATTTCCTCCAGGAGACCTGATCTCTGTTACCTGGAAATCAGCTGTAATGCCAGGAGATCTCCAGCCACCCTTTATAACTTTTCATAGTTATAATTAAATCACACAAATATTACAAAGTACCTTAAATTAGGGGTGTGCTAAGATTGCCAACTTCCAGATGGCATATGGAAATTTCCCAGAATTACAACTGCACTCCAGACCAGAACAGAGATCAGTTCTCCTGGCTGCTTTGAGGGGTGGAAAGAAGGCTGGAAGCCTGTGATTAAGCCCACTGGATAGACCTGAATAGGAGACTTATGCAGACTTGCTTAGAATTGCCCTTTACCTCCTCCTCACAAAATTATAATTTCCAGTATTCTCTGTGATAAAGAAAGGGATTTTAATAGCATAGATATGGCCTTAGAACCCTAGAATGAAGAATTTCACAAACTTCTCCCCTCTGCCGAAAAACACTCCCAGCTAGGGCACCCCATTGTTATGAACTGAGAGTTCTTTTGTTCCTAATCACACACTGCTAAAAACGGCAATTCACTGTGATTAGGGAGACTATTTCCTGAAAGGCAGTGTATTATTTAAACACTATAAGAAACCAACTAGTTAATTCTGAAAGTTAACCTAAGAATCAGTTCAGCACTAGTTTCTCCGATTTAAAGACATGTACATATGAATGATGACAGTCCAGCCAAGCAACATCTATAAATTTTGTATTTTCTCACTTCTGCATTTAAAATAAATACAGAGTCATAAGACAATAAACTATGTATTAAGCTTCTTGAGTCAATTGAATAAGAGGGAGGAAGCAAACCACAGCCACAAGTGATTTTTAATTAAAGAGAACTTCAGAGCGTGAAGACATCGTCATGCTAATTAATCAATGCAGGATAAGCAGGGTAATTTTACAGAAGCTAGAGAAAATAGTGGAAATGGTGGACATTTTGTAGTGTGTTCATTTGTGGCATCAAAAAGAACAAAGAGGCTTGAGGAATGTTACTCCTATTTTAATGACATTTTCAGCAGCCTAGGAACCTGTGTGAACCTTTCACCTCTAATATTGCTTCTCTTCACGTCATTCCAGTGTGTTTTGCATTGGGGGAAGGAGGACTTTACCTCCTTCCCCTCTCACCCTGGTGGCACAACTCCAGTCCTCCCTCCCTCCCTCTCTCTTCTACACAGAACATCCTCCAGCTGCTTCTATTTTTGTCTTTCCCTGTGTGCTTAAACTGCTCCCCCCAACCACATACCATCAAGACCCAAACACATCCCTGCATGCCTGGGCCTTTCCTTCGTAGGAACAGTGGGCTAATGCAGCTTGCGTCCCCTGAAAAGAAGGCAGCATAGGCAATGCTAAGGACTGTTTATGAAAAGGGCATAGATAGTTGTGGGTAGGGTGGCCAGTCCCAGCCACCGGTGGAGGATGGGGGGGGTAGGGTGGCCAGATCCAGGCTAGGAAACTCCTGGAGATTTGGAGATGGTGCCTGTGGAGAACAGGGGCCTCAGTGGGGTACAATGCCATAGAGCTCATCCTCCAAAGCATCCGTTTTCTCCAGGGGAACCATCTCTGTATTCTGGTGATGAGCTGTAAAACCAGGGATCCCCAGGCCCCACCTGGAGGCTGCCATGTGTAGTTATCAGCCTTTACAATTTCAAGAGGCATGACTGAGGCCTCAAGTGCTCTTTCCTACTTTGCATTGCTTAGAGCACCATCGTTGACAGCACTGTTGTTGCCGATGCTTAGCCGGCAGGACAGGGAAGGATGTCACCCACAGGATTGTGAACTCCAGCTTGGGAAATTCCTGGGGATTTGGGGAGCAGTGCAGGATAGATTTTGGGGATGGGAGGGATCTCAGTAAGAATGTGATGCTGTAGACTCTACCCTGTGAAGCTGCCATTCCCTCGAGGGGAACTGATGTTTGTAGTCTGGAGATCAGTTGTAATTCCAGGAGAACGACAGCCCCCACCTGGAGGTTGGCAACCTGAGTTTTCATCACCCAGGCTTGTTGTCAGCACTAGAGTTTCCCTACTGGCAGTGCTGTGTGGCAGAAGAGATTCCACATGTGATACACGGCTATCTCTCAGGAGTGATACATACTGCTATTACTCCTCATTTGCTTCATGTGGTCGCAGCAACAGTGCTTGAAGGGTAGGGGTTGTTCTAGGCAATATGTCTCTATGAGCCTTACATACAGGGACCCACTACCTAGAAAAACATCTCTGTGTTAATTGGGTTGTTATAAAGAACACTTTGCAAAGCTGCCCTGAGGCAAGAGGCGGCTGGCACTACCCTCCTGGTAACAGCCATCGTTCTCCAGTGCATACTGCGGCTCAAGCTTTTAGGTGGGGAGGGAGATGACCTGCTGTTATGTATCCCTACCCCAGTATAACAGAACCAGACACACACAGCAAATCTGGATAATTTGTGGAATAAAATGGCCACAACTTTATTGGTAACAGCTGTAAGAAGCATTGGCACAGCATGGGTCCACTGAATCCAAAGAATCAGCTGGACCGCTCCAGTCAATGTACCCCATCACACCCAGCCCGCTGGCTTGGGTAGACACCTTACGGGGGTCCCCATATCCAGGAAATGGCACACAGGCCAATTTCCATAAACGGATCCAGCCCCATGCTGTTACCGCCACAAGAGCCAGGTGGCATCCTAAGTAGGTTTTCTCCGAGTGATAAATAATCACAGGTACAAAGAGTTCCTGAGGTCAGGGGAAAACCCCTCTGCCAATCTTTCTTCCACCACCCCCAACCACCAAGCTATTTTGCACAGCTGTTGGTGGGCTCCAGATGCTGATAGCCATCTTCCTATCACTCTGTTGCAGCTAAACCTTATATATTTGTGTCAGAGAGTTTTTAAACTGCTTCCCCCCTGTTGTGTCCTGGGATCAGAGGGCTGAGCTGGCGAAATACAGCCAAGCTTCGCTCTCTGAGAACAATAGGGACTAGGTTCCTGAGCTCGCCAGAAGTGAACCAATGGCAGCATTGGCGGGCGATTCAAACCCGCCAATAGGAATATAGGGCCGTCCCCCCTAACTGTATATAGTTGGCCTCCGGCCGTTACTGTGTGTTCTTGTCTTATGTGAAGTACGAATAAACGCGTCTTCTCTTATGTCGTCGTCCGAGTCATGAGGCCCGAAACCCAGTACTTTACAGTGGCGACGAAGGTGGGATTCTAACGCCTTCCGTGACTCCATGAACGACGAAACGGACACCGCCGAGCAACGCATCGCTGACCCCGAGAGCAGCACCGCACCGCTCGCCGAGCATCGCATCGCTGACCCCGAGAGCAGCACCGCACCGCTCGCCCCGGCGCACGCCGTTCCCGACAGAACCATGGCCGCTTCCCACGTAACCCTGGAGCACTTCGACCAGTCGCAGCCAGAAACCTGGGACGCATGGGTCGACCAGCTCATCAGCTACTTGGAGCTCAACGAAATCCGCCACCCCGACCAGAAACGAGCGATCCTCCTGAACGCCTGCGGCACCCAAACCGTCCGCCTCGCCAAGAGCCTCTTGGTGCCCCGCACGGCCTTGGAGAGCTCGTTCGGGGAAATCCTGGACGTCCTCAATGGCTACTTCAGCCCCCGGCCGACCTTCCTGGCCAAGAGGATGGATTTCCAGAGGCGAGTCCAGACCCGAGGGGAATCCATCGCCAACTTCCTCGCCGCGCTAAGGGCGCTAGCCGTGGACTGCGGGTTTCCGAAGGTGGAGGACAACCTGCTGACACAGTTCGTGTGGGGCCTGGCGGACCCAAAGCTGCGGCGCAAGTTGGTGGGACACCGGAAGCTCACCTTGGACGAGGCCCTCGACGCCGCCACTGCCCACGAGGCCGCAGAAGGGGATCGCCCGGTCGCGGCCGCGCAGGTGGTTGGAAGGAGCCCAAGCCCCGGGAAACGAAGAGACGGACGAGGTCTTCGCCCTCAAACCCCAACAACGCCGGCCGGCGCCGTTCCAGCAGGCCAACAGGGAGCAAGCCAAGTATTCCGGCCACCGAGCCATCTGTGCCAGCTGCGGGGAGGGCCACGGCCGGAAATCCTGCAAGTTCCGGGATGCTGTCTGTCACGGGTGCGGAAAGCAGGGACACCTCGCACGGGTCTGCCGGTCCAAGGGCCCCCGGAATTCGAGATCGTCGGTCCCCCAGTACCGCGCATCGTCCACCGCACACGAGACATCGGAAGAGGTCGCCGAGTTGTACCACCTCACCGACCAACCACTGCAGGTACTTCGCCTCCCCAACCCCAACCTCTCCTCTACCCCGAAGATCCAAGTAACCGTGCGGATCGAGGGGTCCCCCTGTTGCATGGAAGTGGACTCGGGATCGGCGGCGTCCATCATTTCCCTGGACACTTTAAAAAGACTTTGCCCACTAGGGGGACCCCCTCTACGTCCATCGCCACTAAGCTTGGTGGACTTTCAAAGAACCCTGTCCCCATCCGGGGAGTCGGCACTTTCCGAGTGCAGTACCGAGACTTTGAGGGGAACTTGGACTTGGTGGTGGTAGAGGGAAATCTCGCGAGTCTCCTGGGGCGGGCATGGTTCGAGGCCCTAGGCATATCGATTGGGGAGTAAATAAATGTGGGGTGCGGGACTGGGGGGCGGTGTGCAAGGAGTTTCCGGAGGTCTTTGACGGGAAACTGGGATGTTACAAAGGGCCCCCGGTGTCGCTCCACTTAGACCCCACCGTGACGCCCATCCGTCGGCGCTTCCGCACCGTGCCCCTGGCCCTACGCCCTAAAATAGAGACCGAACTAGACCGGCTGGTGGCCCAGGGAGTCTTAGAGCCCGTTCCGAACGCGAGATGGGAAACCCCGATTGTGACACCAGTCAAGCCAAACGGGGAGATCCGCATCTGCGCGGACTATAAGTGCACTATTAACCAGGCACTTCAGGCGCACGCATACCCCGTACCCGTGGTCAGCCATGTCCTAGCAACACTGGCGGGGCGCGCATATTTGGAAAGCTGGATCTCGCGCAGGCGTACCAGCAACTCCCAGTAGATGAGGCCACGGCCGAGGCACAGACAATAGTGACCCACCGGGAGCCTTCCGGGTGAAGAGGCTGCAGTTCGGGGTCAGGTGTGGCCCCAGGGATCTTCCAAAATCTAATGGACGATCTGTTAAAGGGATCCCTGGAGTGACGCCGTTCTTCGACGACGTCCTCATCGCCGCGACCACCCCGGAAAGCTTCGCCGCCCGCCTCAGAACTGTACTGGAACGCTTCCAAGCCGCGGGGCTGAAAGTGAAGCGGGAGAAGTGTCTCCTCGGGGTGCCGGAGGTGGAATTCTTGGGATACCGGGTAGACGCTTCAGGCCTGCATCCGGCGAGGGACAAGGTGAAGGCCATCGTGGAGGCCCCCGCCCCGAAGTCCAAGGCCGAGCTCCAGGCGTTCTTAGGCCTCCTGAACTTTTATCACTCATTTCTCCCCCACAAAGCCGCCGTGGCCGAACCCCTACACAGGCTGCTAGATAAGGCGACACCTTGGGCCTGGGGAGAGAGGGAGGCGGCGGCGTTTCGGGGGTGAAAGTCCTCTTTGATTTCAAACGCGGTACTCGCGCACTTCGATGAAAAGCTCCCGGTCATCCTTGCGTGCGACGCATCACCATATGGGGTCGGGGCAGTCTTGGCCCAGCAAGCTACCGGATGGGAGGGAGGTCCCGGTGGCTTACTACTCCCGCACGCTGTCCCCCGCGGAGCGGAACTCACGCCCAAATCGACAGGGAGGGCTTGGCACTGGTGGCGGGGGTAAAAAAATTCCACAATTTTGTGTACGGGCGGCCCTTCACGCTCGTAACCGACCATAAGCCGCTCCTGGGACTGTTCGCGGCGGACAAACAAACGCCGCAAGTTTTGTCGCCCCGGGTGTTGCGCTGGTCCTTATTTTTAGCGGGTTACCAATACCGACTGGAGCATCGGCCGGGCAAGGCGCTGGGTCATGCCGACGCCTTGAGCCGCCTACCGCTGCCGCAGACAGGGGAAGATCCGGCCCCAGCCCCCGCTGTCTTGCTGATGGAGGAACTGCCAAACCCCCCTTCAGGCTGCAGATGTGGCCGCCCGCACGTCCCGAGATCCCATTCTCTCCCGGGTCCTAAACTGGGTGGTGAGGGGGTGGCCAGCGGAACAGACAGGGCCAGAGTTCGCAGCATACAAGGCCAGGCGGGAAGAGCTGTCCGCATTGAAAGGGTGTTTACTATGGGGAGACAGGGTGATCATTCCGGGGCCCATGAGACAAGGGGTGTTAGAAACGCTGCACGAGGCCCACCCGGGCATCGTACGAATGAAAGCTCTAGCAAGGAGCTACGTATGGTGGCCCGGGGTGGACGCAGAAATCGAATCCTGGGTCCGAGGGTGCACACGATGTCAGGAGGTCCGCCCCAATCCACCGAGAGCGCCAACCCAAAGCTGGGAGTCTACCCACAAGCCGTGGTCACGCCTGCACATAGACTTTGCGGGGCCGTTCCAGGGGCTCCAGTTCATGGTAACGGTAGACTCTTATTCAAAATGGGTGGAAATAAGCCCAGTGTCCACCACCTCTACCAAGGCGGCAATAAGGGCCCTGCGGAAAATATTCGCAACGCACGGGTTACCCGACACAATCGTGTCGGACAACGGGGCAGCATTCACATCTGCGGAGTTTCAAGCGTTCCTCGAAAGGAACCTCATCAGGCACATACGATCCGCGCCTTTCCACCCAGCAACTAATGGACAGGCGGAGAGGACAGTACGCACCGCCAAAGAGGCCCTGAGCCGCATAACGGAGGGGGACTGGGAGTTCCGGCTGGCCCGCTTCCTTCTCACATACCGCACCACCCCAAACCCCATCTCCGGCCACTGCCCCGCCGAACTATTAATGGGCCGCCGCCCTACCACTTTATTAGACAGACTCCACCCAGACCGAGCCCCCGAGAGAAAGCTGGTCGAGAACAGGGAGGCGCCCCGAAGCTTCCTACCGGGAGACCCTGTCTACTTCCGGAACTACGGAGCAGGGCCGCAGTGGGTGGCAGGGCGCATCCTAAAACCCACCGGGCCGGTGTCATACGAGGTCCTAACCGATGGGGACCGGGTCCTCCGCAAACACATCGACCAGCTCCGGAGGCGACAAGACCCCGATAGAGAGATCGAGTTACCGGAAATGCCGCCCCGGCCCCCTCATCCGATCGACCGCAAGAACCGACAGCGGAACCAGCGCCAGGGAGTCCACGGAATCCGGAGGGGGCCCCAGCAGCCGCTGAACCGCCGCCGCCGCTGCCGCCACCGTTGGCCCCGGTAGCAGCCGAACCGCCGCCGCCGCTGCCGCCACCGTTACAGCCACCACCGTCACCGCCTCGGCTACTTCCAGAGGCCCCAGCTCCTCGGGCGGGCGGACCAACCGACAGGGGCCCCGCCAGTCCGGTACCGGCCCCCGACGTTCGCTAAGAGAAAGGAGGCCACCAGCATACTTAAAGGACTACGTCACCTGATAGGAGACGAACTATGGGGGAGGGGTGTTGTGTCCTGGGATCAGAGGGCTGAGCTGGCGAAATACAGCCAAGCTTCGCTCTCTGAGAACAATAGGGACTAGGTTCCTGAGCTCGCCAGAAGTGAACCAATGGCAGCATTGGCGGGCGATTCAAACCCGCCAATAGGAATATAGGGCCGTCCCCCCTAACTGTATATAGTTGGCCTCCGGCCGTTACTGTGTGTTCTTGTCTTATGTGAAGTACGAATAAACGCGTCTTCTCTTATGTCGTCGTCCGAGTCATGAGGCCCGAAACCCAGTACTTTACACCCCCCCGCAAAGGAAACAGCATCAAAATGATAAGCATCACTATCTGCAACCAACATTTTGAGGTACTGTTTGTGTGTAAATAAACACAAAGGCACAAGCTACGTAGGTTAGTAGCCTGTTGTACCCAAATCAAAACATTCCCTTTCCCCGCTTTATGTAAGCAGCTTCTCCCCATCAACCTAGTCTGAAATTTCCCTCCCTCCAACTCCCTGTGAAGTCTTCATTTTCTCTTCTTTCAAATTACAGCTACTAGTTGCTCTTTCCAATATATGAGCTGGAATTATAAATCAGAGCCTGTGGTGTCAATGCATTATTAACCAGCATTCGTCATATGGTCCCCACCCACCCCCATTTTTTTCTTACTGTTTTCCTTTAACGTTTATTCAAATGCTTGTCTTTCTCCCGCTTTGCCTCCAAAAATAATGAATTGATTTGACTACAACACTTGGCACCGATAGCTTGCCTTTCCTTCCATTCCAATACATCTGGAAGGGAGTAGGAGGAGATTAGCCTTTTTCTCATAGGCTGCAGATGAGGCAACAATTATCCTAAATCCCAGCTCGGCAATGCATCATCTCTACCATGTAGTGGTTAGAGTGTTGGATGAGGACCAGGAAGACCTGGGGTGATTCTGCATCTAGCATTCACTCCACATTTTCTCAACACTAAGGAAAAGGTGCAGCTCAAAACCACATTCAAATTCCTTGCGGCAACACTGTACTCACTGCAAAGTCACCCCTGAACAGCCATAAATCTATGCAGAAGGTGCCATAAAACCCAATGATCAAAGAAAGTGAAAGCGGTATGTGGTGTAGAGGGTACCAGAAAATCTGATGATCAAAGAAAGTGAAAGCAGCACGCAACACAGTGGGGAATTTCTGTTCCAACATGAGTTTCGTAAAACATCGAATGGGAAAGTCAATACAGAATTGCCTCTGGATTCAAATCCTCACCTTGCTATGTAGCTCATTGGATGATGTAGGGCTGATCCCACTCTCTCAGCCTACTGTATTTCACAAAGTTGTTGTAAACACAATATGAAGGAAGAGCTATCAACGCTGCCCCAACCTGCTTGAAGGGAGGGTGGGATAAAAATGTAATTATTAATAATGAACCCAGCGTGCCATACTATGCAGTTCTCTAGCTGTGGTATTGGCTCTGAGGAGTTGATTTGTAAAGTCTCAGCTTTTGTTCAACACACACTTGGGGAATGCTTCCAGATTCATTTAAGGCTACCACATGCAAACAAAACATGACCTTGAACACACATCAGGTTTCAAGTGTATCTCAGTGCTCATCTGACTGATTCATCTCCTATGTGACCAAGTCAGTTTTCAGCACAATTATTTTCTACATGCCACATCCTGTGCTAAAAATGAACCTGTTCCACAAGATGGATTAATTGGAGGACAACTTTGCCATATAGCTAATTGTGTTTCTTTATCTTTGCTTCTGTGAATTGGTCCTGGCTTGATCAAATCGACACGTAGAGAGCGTGGGCTGAATCTATGCAGAGTTCAGCATGGGCTGAAGCAGGGGCGCAGCTGCTCAACTCGACTGACATTTAATAGTTATCTACCGTTACTCTTCCTGCTCTCAGCTTGGTAGAATATGAAAGATTAGAGACTACTGCTTTCTGTTTTGCAGGCGGATTAAGTCAGCAATCAAAATGGAAGACCCTACATTTCATACAGGTATCAGAACCTGATGACCTTCAACTCCCACCTGTTCTGTTTATCTTCACATTTGTATGAGTAGAAGGCTTTCACATATCTATATGGTAGGCAGTGTAACTCTAGGATGACTAATAGTTCTCTCTGTTCCCATTCTTTCTCTGAATTCTACGGCCTCACTTGTATATGCACCTGCTGCAGTCCAGGTGCTTATTTTAAATGCCCATTGTGATGAACCCAAGCTGAAAATATCAGAGAACACTCCCACAAATAGGTTGCTCTTAGTGAGATTCAGCACTCAGAAGTCTTACCTTTGTGTGAGTATTATAATGGCACCATCAGTAAAGTGTAGTGAGTAAGACTGGCAGACTCTAATCTGGATACCTAGGTTTGATTCCCCACTCCTCCACATGAAGCCTGTTGGGGGACTTTGGTCCAGTCACAGTTCTCTCAGAACTCCTGCAGCCCCACCTAACTCACAAGGTACCTGTTGTGGGGAAAGGAACGGAAGATTTTAAGCCATTTGAGACTCCTTACAGTAGAGAAAAACAGGGTATAAAAGCCTATTCTTCTTCTTCTAAATAGGCGAAGTAAATCCACCAGGAAACATGCTGAAAAAACGCCCTGTATCAAAGCTATTACCCCCATTTGCTCAACTTTTGTCCTCTTTCCACTTCTGACTGAGTCCTTGTTGCTCCCTCAGAGAGGATGTTCAGTTAGTTTAGTACTATGTACCCTTACTGTACTGTACTTCCACCTCCTGCATAAGCAAGCAGAGTTCATTGTTAAAACCAGGCCTATTTAAAACCTTTTTTAAAAATCCAGAAAGAATCCACTCAGTGAAACCATGTGGGACTATCCCAGAGCCCCTCTTTGCTTGGTTTTCTACAGAGCAGGAAGCTTTACTTACCCTGTGAAGGGAAAGAAGACTGTGTCTCTCTCTTTTTTTAAGCTTGCCCTTCCGTTAGGGAGATATACATGGTTTTCCCCTCCCTGACTTTATCTCCACTGCAGCTCAATAAGATTCGTTAGGCTGATAGAGTGTGACTGTCCCACAGTCACCCAGTGAGCTTCCACGACAAAGGGGAATATGAATGCAGAAGTCTCCCCAGTCCTTAATCTGACATCCTAACCCAGTGGTACTTACTCTTTGGTTCATGGACAGCTACATTCACATTTACAAGCAACCAAAAGAGCCACATAACTAATGTGGAACATAAAAGAAACCAATGTTGGATCAGGCCAATGGCCAAAAATACCAGGTGCAAAAATACCAGGAATGCTCACATACAATAATATAAAAGATATACAATCATTATATTGTATCAAAAGTATTGGATTAGCTCTCCACATGTGTCTCTCCTCACCCAGATTGAACCTTAGCCAGCCCTTGTGTATCCAGAGAAAGGGGAAAGGCTTCTCTCTCTTCCTTCTCACTCTCTCCTCAGCATGAAATAACACAGCTCAGGTGAGACAGCGAGATCGCCTAGGTGCCCAAAAGAGGGTCAGGGTCAGCTTGCTTTGCCTTGGGTGGCTGCTGTGGTGGTTTTACTCTCTCTTCAGCCAGCTTGGTCTCCTCCTGGCAATTCCCCTGGTGAGATGAGAGCAAAATGCTGTGGAGAAGAAGGGGGAGGGTGTTGGACTGGAGAGGCCCTGCACTTCCATCCCTGGAATGAGGCCCACAGCTCTGGGAGGCTCCTAGCTTACCCATCATCCAGTGGCAGCTGTTTCAAGGTGAGAACCACCTGCCAACCACAAGCCTTACCAGGCATTACTGTGCCCACTTTCCTGGAACATTTGAAGAGTACCACACTGGGGAAGAGCCGTAGATAGCACATCAGAGAGCCACATGTGGTTCCCAAGCTGCTAAAAACTATCACTGCCATAACCACTTCTCTGGCTCTCTGTCGGCTCTGCTTTTGCATTGTTCTCATAAGCTTAATGGTTCAAGGGCTGTAGTGTTTTGTGCTGTTCCTTTCTCACTTCAGCTCCTTTCTCAATATCAACATGGCCTGAGAACGCAAAGAGGAACAAGTACTCTAGTATAAAGAGCTGTTTGCTTGTTACCACAGTAGATCTCTTTACAAAGGGCATGCATTCAACACAGACTTTTCTAGGAGTCAGAGAGGAGAGTCTTGAGGTACCCTTGTGTGGCAATGCTGTGAGATTTATACAAAGTATTTAAGTATTTGTAAGAAAAAAGAAACTTGATCCTCGTTAATAATCCTAGAAGTATCGCTACCATTTTCTTTTGCTCATATGACTGTAGCCTGAACATGTTTTTTGTCACCTGATGAAATACGCTATTGCCTAGGAAAGCTCAGGTCCTAATATATCACAAAACAGTGTCTAAGATATCAGAGTACAGTGCTACAGACATCTCAAGTATGCCATGTGTAGAAAATGGAGTGGTGGTGGTGGAAAGTAACGTGACGTTACAGATGACTTACGGCAACCTTGTAGGATTTCCAAGGCAGGAGACATGCAGAGGTGGTTTGCCATTGCCTGCCTCTTTGTGGTGACCCTGCACTTCTTTGGCGGCTCCCCAGCCAAACTCTAACCAGGGCCATTGCTTAGCACCCAGGCTAGGCTAGGCTGGGCCAGCCAGGTCAGGGTGCAATAGATGTCTCCTTTTCCTCCCCCCCCCTTCTCCTGTCAGGCTTCATTTCTGTCTCCTCAAGTCTCACCTCTTGCACATATTTTCATTCTTCATTCAATTCCAGTGATGCTTTCAGCTGAGAGGTCTTGACTTTCTTCTTCCACCTAACCATGTCCTGTATCCTTAAGCTTCCCCTCCCCAACACAGTAGTTCACTTTCTGCAGAATGAGAGGTAGGAAAACTTATAAATACTGCACGCTCTCTGCCCACCCCACTTGCACTGCCAGCTGAGCTCTGTAGAAAGCCCGGAGCTCTCTTCACCCAAGGATTAGTGCTATGTAGCCAGAGACATAGAGGATTCACACTGAGAAATTCACTGGCCTTTTTATTTACATCAGAGTGAGCAAGAAATTCCTACATGTTCTTTGAGCAATGCTCTCCAAGTCCCTCAGGTCTTTCTGACTAGTTCTTGACAAACAACTGAGATAGTCCGCATCATGATTTAGTTGGAAATAAAGGCAGGCAATGCAAACATGCAAGAAGCACAAAGGAACGGAGCCTTAACTGAACAGAACAGCTTCAAGATATGCTGAAGATTTCAGAATGATCATACAGGATGGCTTATGGCACCAACACAATGGGTACATTTCTGGAAGCTATCCATTACAAGCATGTTCAAAAACAGTTCTTCTCAGGAATATTCCTTCCCAAGCACTCAATCCTATTTTAACACTCAGTTGGTCGTCTGTCCCAAGTAACAATCACCTGAGGTGGCCAACCTCCAGGTGAGACCTGGTGTTCTCTCAGAATTACAAATGATATCCAGGCTAGAGAAATCAGTTCCCATGGAGAAAGGGGCATCTTCAGAGGATGGACTGTATGGCATCACATCCCTGCTTAGCCCCCTCCCCTTCCCAAACTCTGCAGTCTCCAGGTTCATCCCCAAACCTCCCGGAATTTTCCTGCCAGGAACTGAGAACCCTACAATCACAGAACAAGTGATGGGGTGTCCCCTTTGCTGCCATAGTGGTCTCTGATAGTTGCAAAAGCAGCTGTTATAGCATTGTTCTGTTTAATTTAGGGCAGCACACTGAAAGCACTGATTCTTTCATTCTCCCCTTACTTCAGAGTCTGTGCCCTCTGAAGCTGCCATTTCTTCCAGGGGAACTGATCTCTGATGTCTGGAGATCAGATGTAATTCCAGGAGAACTTCAGGCCCAGCCTGGAAGTGGATATCCCTAGTATCTAGCCTCTTTCATTGCAGAGATATAAGGGGAAAGGCACATACCCTCAATGAAAGGGGACAGAGACTTACTTAAAAAAAAAGAAAGCTGAGAATTCAGAGAACCCAGTACACTGATTGTCATACCATTAGAATGATATTTGATTGCAAATTTTAAAAAAAAATCTAAAGGAGCCCTGGTGGCTGCTGATGGGACACTGGGATAGGGAAACTATGGGGAAACCTGCCATGTGGGAGCCCCTTGCCCCTATGCTGCATTGCCAGCCACAGCAGCAACTGGGACAGGGAAACTATGTAGCAAATACTTTAAAAAATCACACTGTCAGGGCTAGAGTTGTAACCTCTGGTTGGTGGAGTTCCTGGAGATTAAGGGGTGGTATCTGGGGAGGTCAAAGTTTGGGCAGTAGAGGGAGCCCAGCCAGGGGGCGTGGGGGCATGGTGCCATAGATGCTGTCTTCTGATGTTGCCATTTTCTTCAGGGGAAATTGTTGCCTGGAGATCAGTCCTAACCCTGGGAGAACTCCAGGGTCCACCTTGAGGTTGGAAACTCTAAGGACTTGATCCTGCAGTGGTTCCTGAAATTGTTTCAGCTCAACTGAAAAGACAGTGGTAATTTTTTTTTTAAAAAAGGCTAAGCATTTCAATGAATTAACTTTTGTAAGTGAACAATAGCCTGTTGTTTGCTGGGGAGAGGCAGCTTATCCTCAGCTGCTGCAGGAAGACAAGGCAGTGAAGATCGCAGGATATAAATATTTTAAATTAAGTAAATAAAACCACAGCAGACATCGCAAAGCAGATAAGCAGAAAGCTCTTTGTATGATGAAGCAACACCTGAAACGTTACATTTGGATTTAATCATTTTCAGTCTTATTGGGGAATAAGTCATATTGAACTCAGCGGGGCTTAATGCTGAGTAAATATTGCTGGGCTGCATGAATCACATTGCCAGAAGGATGTAGAGAAATTGGGTGTAATTCAGAGGAGGAATAGAAGAAATTGTTTATTATGGGATAAGATTAAAGTAATTCAACTGTAAATAGTTGAGATATTAAGAGAAGGCTGTACATAATCCTCTTGAGACCCAACCAATGCAATATAATCAAAGCCCCAGAAAGGCCAAGACACGTGTGACTGAAGCCCTAATGATATGCCTGACGTTTTTTAAAAAGAGGATTGGCAAGTACTCAAAAGTACATACAGAAAGAGTAGAGGAAGTTGAATAAACACGTGTCAAGATACACTGCCTTTTTGTATCAATGAGGTCTAGAAACTTAGAGCATGATTCCGTAAAACTTAAGCTCTTTTAAGTCCCACTGATTTCACTGAAGGAGAAGAAGAAAAGTTGGATTTATGCCCTTCCTTCACTCAGAGTCTCAGAGCAGCTTACAATCTCCTTCCCTTCCTCTCTCCACAACAGACACCCTGTGAGGTAGGTGGGGCTGAGAGGGCCCTAAGAGAACTGCTCTTGAGATAACAGCTCTGAGAGAACTGTGACTGACCCAAAGTCATTCAGCTGGCTGCATGCAGAGGAGTGGAGAATCAAGAGGAATCAAGGGGCAGTTAAGTGTATGCTTGATTCTCTCACTGCAGTAAATTGTGCCTCCCTTGGCCTGGATTCTATCCTCAGCATTTAAAACGGGAGGATCCTTTTGTCTCTAACAAGTATTCGCAGCCTACAGAATAATGTTCAGCCAGCTGCCTATGGCCCATAGCATTCCTGTTGACCACAGCTGCTATTGTTATTTCCAGAAATATCATATTTTTTGAGCCTGGGTATGTTCTGATCCCCAGGATCTATCCCATAGTTCTCACCTGCTCTTCTGCTATTGTGACAAGCATATTGGATTTTCTAGATTGTCAGAGTGCTTCAACATGTACTTGTGAAAAGCAAGCACAGCAGCTGAAGGATGTGTTCATAGGTCTCCTTCTTGTGATGCTACTCGCTAAAGTAGAACTATCCCTTGGGATTTAATTATAGGTGCATGCCTTTCTCACACTGCCTTCTCCCTCCCAGAGCAGATTTAAAACATTAGCACCCTTACAATGTTTTTGATGTAGTTATATCTATGTCCAAGCAGTAGGCATGCCAGCCTCCAGGTGGAATCTGGGGATCCCCTGGAATTACAGCTCATCTCCAGTCTGCCGAGATCAGTTCCCCTGGAGAAGATGGATGCTTGGGAGGGTGATTGTGTCCCACTGAGGGCTCTGTCCTCCCTAGGCTGCATCCCCATTTCTCCAGGAGTTCACCAGCCTGGAACTGGCCACCCTAACCCCCCAACCCCCTGTCAGCAGCCAAGGATGACCTGGCAAGCCTACCAAACAGGTGGCAAGACTAATCAGAATCTCAGATTCAAGGACTGCAGCATCATCAGCAAAGCAACACAGATCCCTGTTGTCACCTTATTTGTTAGGTATGTACATATTTGAAATGCTTAACGCCCACATCTGGAACCCAATGAGAGGCAGTTTCTGAAGCTCAATGCACAATATTGTTGCTCACTTCAAAACAAGGAAACACGTTTGAGACAACAAAAAATAGAGGGGAGAGATTAAAAAGTGAAACAACGCAACCAGTTTTATGCAAGAACACATCACTGAGGAATGAGATTTGGATCATAACTGCAAGGAATAGGGACTTGGGAGATAAAATAACCCACCAAACATCCCTTGTAGCACAAGCTGTTAGAAGTTCCAGATGCGATGTCCCCTGTCCCAGACCTCCAGACTGAGTGGCAAGAGAGGCTGGATAGCCAGATAGGCACACTGACCTTTCTTCCTGTATCTCCTCTTCTGCCACTGTCCTCTTTGATATGCAGACTGTGATCTCAGGGACCAATTTCCCTTTCCTGCTTCTCACTCACTCTGAAAGGAGACTTGGATCGAATCTGCATTTATCTTTCCCACTCAGTGTCCCAGCCTTCTGCTACCATCTTTAAAAATGCTGTCTACATTTAGTGTAAATGTTCACACCTCAACAGTGCTAGCATACTTTTGTACATCCACATATGTTTATTGCCCTTTTGTGGAGGTCTCCACTGTCATTGCACCTCTGCACTGCTTTAAAAGAATCTTCTCCAAACAACATTCAAACAAGGGTCGAATCTGCATTTGCATTTTTAAATTTGCATTCAGTTGCATGCTGCTGTGACGCCGTTTTTCTCTATGCTTGTTTGAATGTTGTTTGGAGAAGATTCTTTTAAAGCAGTGCAGAGGTGCAATGACAGTGGAGCCGCCCGAAAGGATGATAAACATATGTGGATGTGTGAAAGTATGCTAGCACTGTTGAGGTGTGAAAACGACACCAAATGTGGATTTGAAGACGGAGTCAAAAGGCTGGGACAGTGGTGGGTAAGACAAATGCAGATTCGGCCAAGCATAGAGAAAGACAGCGTCACAGCAGCACGAAACTGATTTAAAAATGCAAATGCAGATTCAACCTTGCTTTCTACTCCGCACGCACCAATAGAGGGACATATGGTCCTCTCTTGGCACCATGAGGCAGATATGCCTCTCGCCATCTGTGTCCATCCTTTAGCTAGTAAATTAGTAATCTATCAATCTCTGCTCTTTCCTATCCAAAGTGTACTTCTCAAATAAAGAGAGAAGTATCTCTCGTCTAAACTTGCAGTATGTCTCTGTGTAGCTTTGTAAGTTGAGTAATCTGATAAAGTGACGCTCCTGCGTTTGTAGCTTTATTTAAGCACTCTGCTAACTAATGGTGACTGGACTAACCACAACAATTAATCTCAATGCAAGCAAGGACATTTTGGCAAGAAAGGCAGAAAATCCACATATGGCTCTGTGGCAAGAACATATAACAATAAATGAAATCATTTGCTGCCCGGTAATGGTGACCCTACATTCGTCACAGGAGGCACTGGCCTCATGGCCAGCCCTGAGCAAAATTAATCTCTACTTAAAAAAAAAAAGGAGGCTGTAATGTATCCACAGGAGAGCATGGGCTCTGGACAGCCATGTGCTTGGACTGGTTCTAACCGGTCCACCATGTGGCCAGGCGAAGGGCCTGAGCTTCGCCCGAAGGACAATGGACTAGTGGATCCTGACTCCCTCCAATGGAGGAGCAGGAGTTAATCCAATCAATGTAAATAGCGAATCACCGTGTGTGTGTGTGTTTGGGGTGTGGGTCACTTGGGAATAAAAGCCGGCCTGCAAGCCGGCTCAGTTGTCTTGTTCTTCATCTAATAAAGTATGTGAGAGCTGAAATCACTAGTAAGTCTCAGTACTTTTCACTGGCGACGAAGGTGGGATGCCAACTCCCTCCATGAACAACGACCACGAGACGAGCACCGCTGACCGCCCCAACGCCGAAAGCACCGAACGCCGCCGCCGAGCTTCGTGTCCGCCTTTCGGTTCCTGGGCACCGCACCGCTCCCTAGCACCGCTGACCCCGAGAGCAGCCTCGCTTTCAACGCCGCCAACTCTACGCCTGAACCGCGACCTCCACGGGTGAGCACCATGGCCGCTAGCAACGAGAGCTTCCCGCCTTCGACATCTCTCGTCCCGCACACTGGGAGACTTGGATCGAGACGCTGGAGCGTCACTTCGAGATCCATGGCATCACGGATGCGGGTACAAAGAAGGCCTATCTCCTGCGCTACTGCGGCATCGAGGCACACCTCCTCCTGAAGGACCTGGTAAACCCCCTCCTGCCGAAAGACGCGGCCGCCACCTACGACATGCTGGTCAAGGCGTCTACTGACCACTTGGCACCAAAGCCCACCAAGTTCGCGGAACGAATGGAGTCCTTCGCGAGGATGCAGGGCCCCGACGAAACATCTCCGGAATACCTGGCCGGACTACGCCGCGCAGCCACAAGGTGTGCCTTCCCCAACCTCGCAGATACCCTCCTAAACCAGTTCTTGGTGGGGCTGAAGGAGGCGAAGCTGCGCCGCAGGCTCGTCAGCCGGGACGACCTCACTCTGGAGGCCGCCATCCAAGAAGCGGCCGCCTACGAGAAGTCCCACGCAGATCGCCGGCCCAAGACGGTCCATCGCCTCCAGGACTCTGGCCCCTCGGATGACTCGAACGATGAGGAGGTCCTACAGGTGAACCGCCGATCACAGCCACGCACCCAACGCAACAGGGGATCCCCCGCACCACCAAACCAGCCCCACGCATCTGCCTGTGCCAGCTGTGGCGACGCTCACGAGCGCCGGACCTGCCGTTTCCGGGACGCCGTCTGCAGGACCTGCAACAAGGCCGGACACCTCGCCCGAGTCTGCCGTTCCAAGGGCAAGCGCCTGGGATCCACCGCCCAGCTGGACGCCGCAAGCCTGCACACCGTGACGACACAGCGCCGGCAGACGGTATGTAACTTGCCCCCTGAAAGCCCGGACAAGGTGCATGTGACTGTCCAAATAGAGGGGTCCCCCTGCCAAATGGAAATAGACTCAGGGTCCTCATTCTCTATAATTTCCGCGGAGACCCTTAAAACGCTATGCCCCAAGGGGGACCCCGACTGCACAAGCCACGAGGGTTGAAACTGACGGACTTTAACAAAAACCCAGTGGCAGTCCGTGGCTGGGGCAAGTTTCAAGTCCGATTTAAAGGGTTCTCGGGCTTGCTGGACCTGTTGGTTGTGGAGGGGCGCCTCTCAAGCCTCCTGGGACTGTCGTGGTTTGGGCCTTTGGGACTCCAAATAGCAGGAGTAAACCACCTCGGGACCGCTGACTGGGAGGCAGTTTGCCGGGAGTTCCCCAAAGTATTCGATGGGACCCTGGGGAGGTACAATGGGACCCCGATTTCGCTAGATCTGGACCCTAACGTACGACCCATCCGCATAAAGGCACGGCCCCCTCCCTAGCCATGCGGGAAAAAATAGAGGCCGAGCTCGACCGCCTGGTCGCCCAAGGCGTGCTGGAACCGGTCGCGTCAGCGCGCTGGGAAACCCCCATTGTAACGCCAATTAAACCGAATGGGGCTATACGCATTTGTGCAGATTACAAATGCACCATAAATAAGGCTCTGCAGGACCACGCCTATCCGGTCCCGGTAGTGAGCCATGTCCTGGCCTCCCTGACGGGGGCCAAAGTTTTCGGCAAATTGGACCTGGCGCAGGCTTACCAGCAGCTGCCAGTGGACACGGCCGCTGCGGAAGCGCAAACCATCACCACCCACAAGGGGGCCTTCCGGGTCAATAGACTGCAGTTTGGGGTTTCAGTGGCGCCAGGGATTTTTCAATCTTTCATGGATTCCCTCCTGAAAGGAATTCCAGGGGTCCAGCCCTTTTTAGATGATGTCATCATCGCGGCACCGGACTCCACCGCCTTCACCGAACGGCTGCGTCAGGTCCTGCAGAGGTTCAACGAGGCTGGCCTCAAGGTGAAGAAGGAGAAATGCCTCCTGGGTGTGCCCCGCATCGAATTCCTGGGGTTCGCAGTCGATGCACAAGGCATCCACCCCACAGACGAGAAAATTAAAGCGATCACACAAGCCCCGGTCCCCACGTCCAAGCCGGAACTCCAGGCCTTCCTAGGCCTCTTGAATTTTTACCACGCGTTTCTGCCCCAAAAGGCAACGGTGGCTGAACCCCTCCACCGGCTGCTGGACAAGGAGGCGCCGTGGGCCTGGAAGCCGGAGCATGCGGCAGCTTTCCAGGCGGTAAAAGACTTGTTGGTCTCCAACGGGGTGCTGCACCACTTCTGCGAGGCTTTACCTGTGGTTCTGGCGTGTGATGCGTCGCCCCTACGGGGTGGGGGCGGTGTTGGGGCATCGGTTGCCGGATGGCCGGGAGGTTCCGGTCGCCTACTATTCTCGGACCCTGTCCTCTGCGGAGCGTAATTACGCGCAGATAGACAAGGAGGCACTAGCGATAGTGGCGGGGGTTAAAAAATTCCACCATTATCTCTATGGCCGCCCGTTCGAGATCCTTACAGACCACAAGCCTCTCCTGGGCCTCCTTGCGCCCGATCGACAGACGCCGCAGATGGTCTCGCCCAGGGTTCTCCGCTGGTCCATATTCCTGGCGGGGTACTCTTACACCCTCACCCACCGCCCGGGAAAGGCCATGGGTCACGCGGACGCGCTCAGCCGCCTCCCACTGCCCGCAACGGACCCAGACCCGGCCCCCGCCCACGTCATCGCACTCCTAGAATCGCTGCCCGATCGCCCAGGACATGTCAAGGAGGTGGCCCGCCTCACGGGCCGCGACAGGGTCCTCTGTCGGGTTTTGAACTGGGTGGGGAGGGGATGGCCGACAGCTAGACAAGACCCGGAGTTTGCGCCTTTTGTCACAAGGCGCGATGAGCTGTCGACCTATAAGGGGTGCCTAATGTGGGGAGGCAGGGTGGTCATTCCGAAACCACTACAGGAACGGGTACTGAGGGACCTTCATGAGCACCACCCTGGGGTAGTCAGGATGAAGGCTCTGGCGCGGGGGTATGTCTGGTGGCCAGGGTTAGACCGGGATATTGAGGACATTGTAAAAAGGTGTCAACCCTGCCAGGCCTCCCGACCCACACCCCCGACGGCCCCAGACAGGGCCTGGGAATCCTCTCACCGCCCCTGGTCGCGCCTGCACCTCGACTTTGCGGGCCCGTTCCAGGGGCAGCTGTTTTTTATACTTGTAGACGCCTACAGTAAGTGGCTAGAAGTAGAGCCGGTACCATCCACCTCCTCTCGCGCGGCCATCCGAGCGATGTGGCGGATTTTCAGCTCGCACGGACTCCCCGACACCCTGGTCACCGACAACGGGACAGCCTTCACGTCTGGGGAGTTCCAGGAGTTCACCCGCCAGCACGGGATTCGCCACATCAGGTCGGCCCCGGCTCCACCCCGCCACCACTGGCCAAGCCGAACGCATGGTGCGGACGGCCAAGGAGGCGCTCCGTCGGACCGAAGGAACGGACTGGGACTTCAGGCTGGCGCACTTCCTGTTCGGCCAGAGAACGACGCCCCATGCGACAACCGGCCGGAGCCCAGCGGAACTATTGATGGGCCGACGCCTCACCACCAGGCTGGACCGGTTACATCCCGATCGAGCGCCCGAGCGGGAGCCCTGCACGGAAACGCCAGCGGCAGCGCGAGGGTTCTTCCCAGAGGACCCGGTGTACGCACGGAACTACGCGAGAGGGCCCCCGTGGATTCCCGCCCGAGTAGTCCGGGTCCGTGGCCCCCGGTCCTACGAAGTCTCGGTGGAAGACGGCCAGATCCTGCATCGCCACATCGATCAGCTACGTCGCCGGGTGCTACCCCTGGAGCCGGATGAGGGGGAGGGAGTGGGACGAGCCAGCTCAACCAGACGCGGGGGCGGACGCACCTGAGGAAATCCCTGTGGACTTCAACTCCGGACTGACAGCCACCGCAAATGACACACCGGCCGAGATGGTGAGCCCAGCCCCGCCAACACCAGAGCGGCCACCAGTCCCCACAGCCGCCCGGGAGGCTGTCAGTTCCCCCATGCCAGAGCCCCGTCGCTCCACGCGAGAGCGGCGGCCCCCCAGCTATTTGAAAGACTATGTGTGCGGGTGTTTATCGGACCAAGGGGGGAGGGGTGTAATGTATCCACAGGAGAGCATGGGCTCTGGACAGCCATGTGCTTGGACTGGTTCTAACCGGTCCACCATGTGGCCAGGCGAAGGGCCTGAGCTTCGCCCCGAAGGACAATGGACTAGTGGATCCTGACTCCCCTCCAATGGAGGAGCAGGAGTTAATCCAATCAATATAAATAGCGAATCACCGGGTGTGTGTGTGTTTGGGGTGTGGGTCACTTGGGAATAAAAGCCGGTCTGCGAGCCGGCTCAGTTGTCTTGTTCTTCATCTAATAAAGTATGTGAGAGCTGAAATCACTAGTAAGTCTCAGTACTTTTCA
>JAPDNY010000494.1:0-35710 GCA_029375565.1 Gekko gecko
TTGTCAGGTTCAAAAACAAGCAGATCCAGTCATTCTTGCACAAAGAAAGGTTTATTTGGACTATCTTGCTAAAACCCACAGTAGGAGGTCATTGTCAGGAATGGGGGCGAAGCAAAGCAAGCTAACTTATAGTGTGATGCAATGAAGCGCCTAGCAAATGAAACTTGAGCACTCGCGCGGGAACTCCCGGCGGGAGAAATACTTCATGAACGGGAGACTACTCGCCCCCTCCCTTGCCTTCTCAGGACTGGAAAATTCTCAGCTAAACAAGAATAGTCCAAAGCCTACATTCAAGGCCACCGTGATAAGGAAAAGCGGCAGGGAAGAAGCTCCCACGTTTCTGCCTGCATAGCTACGCAAGCGCAAAGCAGGGTAGGGAACACAAAACAATGGATTCAGTGAGAAACATCACAGGCATATTCTGACATTCTGCCTTTCCCAAAATACCACCCACCCACCACTCAGGAAGGAGAGAATGAAGGGCCCCCAGGTTTATTCGGGTATCGATCATGAAATTCTGTCAGGTGATCAGGTGCGTTAATATCAGACACTTTCACCCACTCCCTGTGTTGGGGCCTGAAGTGTACCCATTCCACAAGGTACAGGAGTTGTCCACGAAGAATCTTAGAGTCCAAAATGTCAGCAATTTCGTAGTGCTCCTCATCATCAACCATCAAAGGGGGGGGAGGTGCTGGACGCTCAGGATGCCATTTAGTTGGGGGTAAAGCTGGCTTGAGGAGGCTGTAATGGAAAATTGGATGTATTGCTTTAAGAGATTTAGGCAAATCTAGTTGTACAGTTACTGGATTTATACATCTCAAAATTTTGAATGGACCAATATACTTCCAAGCAAGTTTCCGGGATTGTTGCGTTAATCTTAAATTCTTGGTTGACAGGTAAACTGAGTCTCCTGGTTGTAATTTCCATCCACCCCCCCTTTTTTTGTCTGCATGTTTTTTGTACTGCATCTTGGCCTCATTCAATGTCTCTACAATTAGGGGCCAAGAGTCTTGGAAAGTCTTACACCATGCTGAGGCTTCCCCTTTAGTCTCACCGGGCTTCAAAAAGGGAAGAGGGGGGCTGTCATAGCCCATGGCAGCTTTGAAGGGAGACATATTCGTAGAAGCATGCCATGAGTTGTTGTAAGCAAATTCCGCCAGTGGTAACAAATCCACCCAGTTGTCTTGTTGATAGTTAGAGAAACACCTCAAGTATTGTTCTAAAGTTTGGTTTACTCTCTCCGTTTGCCCATCGGTTTCAGGATGATAGGCAGTACTGAGAGCACGTTCAATACCCATGAGACTCATCAATTCCGACCACAGCTTTGAGACAAACTGAACCCCCCTGTCGGAGATTATCTTGATTGGTAACGTATGTAGTCTGGCAATGTGTTGCAGGAAGGCTTTGGCTAGGACTTTGGCTGTTGGCAGGCTGGGAAACGGTATAAAATGAGCTTGTTTCGAGAACAGGTCTACTACCACCCAAATGACGGTCATATGCTTAGAGGGGGGAAGATCTGTGATAAAGTCCATAGAGATTACTTCCCAGGGTCGGCTCGGAGTGGGTAGAGGCTGTAAAAGACCTGGAGGTTTCCCTGGTCTGGTTTTGCAATGATTGCACGTTGGACAGGACTGTATATAAAGGGTTAAATCCCGTCTCATTCGGGGCCACCAGAAGCCGCGTTGTAGTAGGTGTAAGGTTTTTACATAGCCAAAATGCCCAGCAGACTTTGAGTCATGGGCTGATTGTAGGACTTGGGATCTGGTAGCTTCAGGAACAAACATTTTATTGCTTTTATACCAACAGCCATTACTACTACATTTCACATCATCCCGAGCTTGTAATTCTGTTTTTTCTTGTGGGGTGATGTCAGTGGCAAACTGCTTTTCCCAGGTTATAGACTGGGCTGGGGCAACAATTGTGTGCGACTGGTTTTTCGGGTTACAACAGCTCCAACTAACTGTTCAGGGGTGAACATAGACTCACTTATTTCGGTCCTCTTACACATGTGTTGGTGAAGGCGAGAAAGAGCATCCGCCAGGTGATTGGATTTACCTGGAAAATGGTGAAGGGTGAATTGAAATTTAGAGAAAAACTCAGCCCACCGGAATTGTTTTGCATTTAGATTCTGGGGTTTCCGCAGTACCTCAAGGTTTTTGTGATCAGTCCAGATTTCAAAAGGTACTCGGGACCCTTCTAACCAGTGCCTCCAGGTGATCAATGCTAGACGTATAGACGCTGCTTCTTTATCCCAAATGGGCCAAAATCTCTCCGTGTCATTAAACTTTTTGGACACATACGCAAGGGGTTGCAGTTGCCCCTGAGCATTTTCTTGCAATATCACCCCACCCATAGCGGTATCCGACGCGTCTACTTGGACCACAAATTTTTTTGTCTCATCGGGGTGTGCTAGTATGGGTTCAGACGTGAATAACTGTTTTAATTGTTCAAAAGCTTCCTGGCACTGGGGAGTCCAGTTTAAAGGGGCCCCGGGCATTGAAGCCTTGGTTCCCTTCCCTTCGTTTTTACCAGTTCTGTGAGGGGAGGGCCACTTGGGCAAACTGTGGCAGGAATTGACGGTAAAAATTGGCGAAACCGAGAAAACTTTGGAGCTGCCGCCTGGTTTTGGGGGGCTCCCACATCAAAACATCGTGGACCTTCTTTGGGTCCATTTCTAACCCTGCAGAGGATATGCGGTATCCCAAAAAGTCAATGCACTCCTGGTGAAATTCACATTTTGACAGTTTAACAAACAGTTTATGTTCCAACAGCGTTTCTAATACTTTTCGCATAAGAGCAGTGTGAGATTCTTGATCCGGGGTGTAGACCAAGATATCATCTAAATAAACAACCACCCCCTTGAATAAGTAGGGGTGTAACACTTCATTGATCAAGTTCATGAAGACCCCTGGTGCCCCCTGTAATCCGAAGGGCATAACCCGATATTCAAATTGCCCCAGCGGGGTATTAAACGCAGTCTTATGTTCATCACCCTGTCTGATACGGACCCGGAAATAGGCATCTCGTAGATCCAGCTTAGAAAACACTTTCCCCTTTGCCACCTCCGCCAACAAGTCTTTGATGAGGGGCATTGGGTAGGCATTAGTGGCAGAAACTGCATTTAGCCCCCGATAATCCGTGCAGAGTCTGAGCCCCCCATCTTTCTTTTTACAAAACAATACGGGTGCTGCAAAAGGGGATGACGCTGGCCTGATAAATCCACGGGCCAGATTCTTATCAATAAAGCGGCGTAGTTCTTCTTTTTCATTGGGACTCATGGCATAAATTTTCCCTTTTGGCAGCTTTTGGCCTGGAAGGATTTCAATCGCACAGTCAGAGTTACGGTGGGGAGGTAGTTCATCTGCTTCCTCCTCCTCAAACACCCTGGTGATATACCTGTAGTCCTTAGGGATGCGGTTAAGGTCCTCCATGGCTAAACAAGCTCGTGGAGGTTCATTGCAAGGGGCTTTTCCCCAACCTGGGTCCCATTTGTGCTCTGCACACTTCGGGGAGATAAATTGTACACTCCCTTCTTCCCATAGAATATACGGATCATGGCCATGTAACCATGGGCTGCCCAATACCAATGGGAACTGGGCTTGAGGGGCTATTACAAACGAGCGTAACTCCCAGTGTTCACCAATGCCAACTCTTAAAGGAACTGTCTCAAATTGGCATGGTTCTTTCATCGGAGACCCATCCATTTGAGTAAACGTTATCGGGTCTTTCAAATTAACAACGGTTGCCTCCAACCCCATAACCATAGATGGGTTTATCAGGTCCCTCCCACACCCCGAGTCAATGAGGGCTCGAACCCGAATATGGGTCATCATCGCTGGATTCATCACAAGTACAGTCACAAAGAAGAGAGAGGGGTAATTGCTCACCAGTTTAGGCGCCTCAGGTATGGGGTCCTGTTGTGTAGCGCCATTCACAAACAGGACCAGTTCGTTTCCCTGCATCTCACTCTCTTCCTCCAGCATCATGGTGTCCGCTTGGTCGGGGCTGGCAAAAGAGCCCGTGTGTTGCGTGGTTTCGCTGTACCTCTTCTCGGGGTAGGAGTTGACCACCGTCTAGGCTCCTCTTGTGGTGGGGATCTATTGGGATCCCCTTTTGGGCAGGATGCCGCAAAATGCCCTTTCTCCCCACACCGCAGGCAGAGGCCCTGTCGCATACGCTGATCTCTCATTCCGCTTGAAGTGGAGGTTGGTTTAGGTCTGGCCTGGCCTGCCGCGAGACTTGGACGGTTATTGCCTAGAGATAGATCCAGTTTCATGACACGCAAGCGACTTTCCGCTTTTTCGGCTTCCTCCATCCAGCCCTGGAGAGTGCGAGGCTGCTGGGAGCTGAGGACATTATTGCGGACGTCTACTGCTAATCCCATTCGATATTGTTGAGCCAGCACCGCATCTGTCCAGTCCCGAATTTTCACTGCATGCCTTTGAAACTCTCTTGAATACTCCCGCACGGTGAGTTTGCCTTGTCTAAACGTACGAAGGAAGGCTTCGGCTTTTTGGGCCGCCCCCGGGTCCTCGAAACGGTTTCTCAAGGCCCACATGAAGTCATCGACATTCCCCAATTCCGCCGCCTCCAGATCATGAAGGGCTACATACCAACTAGTAGCGCTCCCCGGAACCTGGAAGCGATAAACTCCACCTGTTGCTCCTCGTCTGGGAACACATAGCCCCATCTCTGCACAAACTTCCCAACTTGCAATATGAAAAACGACACAGTTTCTGGGTCCCCATCAAAAGTGATCTCCAACATGTCTTTGGGACGGATTACTGGAGGGGCAGGGGCCATGATTGGTGCTGGAACGGGTTGCGGGAGAGGTGCTGGAGCAGGGGGTTGAGGCGGGGGCAGAGCTGGTGGCTGGATAGGACCTGGTTGCCCTGGCCCACGTCCTGGTGCTGGGCCAGGAGGTGGAGGTAGGACCGGTGCTGGCTGGCCCGGCCCTGGGGCCGGAAGAACAGGAGGTGGCTGTCCCGGTGGCACCGGTGGTGCAGGTGCTGGTGCGGGTCTAGGTTGTGTCAGCGGGTGAGCTCGAATTGCTTGGTCCATCATCTGTGGTAGGGATTGCATTAGCTTACTCATATCCCGTACCAGACGTCGGGTATCCTCTTGGATAGAGTCCATGCGAGCCTCGGTATCTGCACCGGATCCTGTTCTGGGTGATCCTCGAGACATCCGTCCCTGGGGAAGTCCAAAACTACCTCTAGGATCCAAAAGGCTGTCCCGGCTCTGGCTCCCCGGCATGGACCAAGTTGTCTGGGTAGTATCCAACAGGTTTTTAGTCCAATCGCGTGATCTGCGATAGGTCACACCTTTATCCCAGGGTGTTGGGGCTCCCGGCACGTAAGTTCGTGGAACCGCTCCCCCTGACTCTGCGTTGGCCCGGCCGGGCTATAGATTGGGAGAGTGTATGCAGCACTCACTGTGCTGATCGATGGGGGTTACCAGTCCTGCTGCTGATTGCGAGGTCGGCGCTGCCACAACCAAAGTTGTAGTCACTGGAACAACGGTGGTGGTCGGAATGGTGACCACTGGAGTTGCCACGGTGGTAACTGGAACCGTGGTTCCCGGAGTAGTAGTCACTGGAACGGCGCCCGTGGCTCCCGGAGTAGTAGTCACGGGGACTGCGCCCGTAGCGCCCCCGCAGCTCCGCTCATCGTGATAGACGGCGGAAACTGGCGGAGGCGGAATAATGGTGATTCCTGACAATTTCTGTCAGGTTCAAAAACAAGCAAATCCAGTCATTCTTGCACAAAGAAAGGTTTATTTGGACTATCTTGCTAAAACCCACAGTAGGAGGTCATTGTCAGGAATGGGGGCGAAGCAAAGCAAGCTAACTTATAGTGTGATGCAATGAAGCGCCTAGCAAATGAAACTTGAGCACTCGCGCGGGAACTCCCGGCGGGAGAAATACTTCATGAACGGGAGACTACTCGCCCCCTCCCCTTGCCTTCTCAGGACTGGAAAATTCTCAGCTAAACAAGAATAGTCCAAAGCCTACATTCAAGGCCACCGTGATAAGGAAAAGCGGCAGGGAAGAAGCTCCCACGTTTCTGCCTGCATAGCTACGCAAGCGCAAAGCAGGGTAGGGAACACAAAACAATGGATTCAGTGAGAAACATCACAGGCATATTCTGACACTGGTATGGTGGCCCACAAGTCCAAATCTATTGGGTAAGGTGACCAATGTTCCCTCTAAGCTGAGTTACTGTGAGCCTTCTCAGTCTTTTAGCCTCCGACTCACACATTTTTGTCTTGGCTCAGGGAGGACGGCTCCAGAGCGAACTAATTGATGCAGCAGCCAAGTCGATCGCTCACAACTTCAATGCCAGCAGCTCACAGAGAGGAATTTCTTCTCACAGGACTTCACAGCTTAGAAGGAGCATTGATGTTGACCAGGCCTCTTTTTGCAGCGGGAACTCCTTTGCATATTAGGTGACACACTCCTAATGTAGCCAATCCTCTAGGAGCTTACAGTAGCCCCTGTAAGAAGAGCTGTGTAAGCTCTTGGAGGATTGGCTACATTAGGGTTGTGTCGCCTAATATGCAAAGAAGTTCCTGCTACAAAAACAGCCCTGATGTTGACCCATCCCAAGCACGGTCCATGGCTGAGGCACTGCCATAATGTGGGTGCTTGACCAGGGGACGGTCGCATGGGTAACCCACAGCAGGGTCCGCTGTCTGGAGGATATGCTCTGCAGCATTTTAAACGGGTACAATTAGAGGCAGTGCCATATTGCGCCAAGTCGTCAGTGTGATCACACCCTGTGTCACTCACTGGGATTCTCTCATAAGGGAGGGCAGAAACGTTGTGCCCGAAAGCTCCTTGACTGGGCCGAAAAGTTCCCCACAATAGTCAGAGTCGCCTACGCCTGGTGAGGTCAGTTTCTCTCGGGGTCCTCCCCTAAGCCAGGCTCTGCCTATTCTGGGCTTGTCCCTCTCACTGTGAAAATTCGATTTTGTAAGGCAAAGGCATGAAGCTGCCTTAAAATGGGTCTGACCACCGGTCTCTCAAGGTCAGTACTTCTGCTATGACTGGCAGCAACTCCCCAGAGGTTTTTCACAACCTGTTCTCTGATCGTTTTGACAGGCAATGCCACTGACTGAACCTCACACCTTGTGCAGGCCAGACCCGTAGCTCCAGTGGGGCATCTCGGGGCTAGGCCCCCTGACTTACTGGCAAGCCCCCCTGACTTCTCATCCAACCCAGGGCTCTGAGCGATGGCAGGTGTGGGGAAGGAGCCGTGTTTTCCTTTAATTCAATTAGCCAGGGCCCCCTAAGAAATTTAAATGCCCCCTGACTTAAAAAATCCTGGCTACAGGCCTGGTGCAGGCCGAGAAAAATGCTCTGCCACTGAGCCACAGACCGCCCCTATTTCTGCCTTTTTCCCTGCTGTAATCCCCTCCTTTGTCCTGCAACTAGCGTGACCCAGACAAGGGCTGGCCAGGCCTTTAAACGGAGCTCATCTGGCCAGAGACGAAAGGATAGAGACGAACAGCAACAAAAAGAGGCTGAAAAGCACGGGGATGAGAGATCGACCAGTCCCAGCCTGTTTAATGACGGAGTGGGGATTTGAACCTGGTCCTTCAGATTCCTAGTTCGACCTAGGGCACCCCAAATGTTATGTCCTGAGTTGTGAACAGCCTGTATACTTTTACATGTTAAGCTTGAAGTCAGGACCAGGATTGTAAGCCTCGACAATCCTATTGGTTGTTTTGATTCTGCGCTGTTTTGTAACCAATCAGAAACGACTGAAATGTTATGGAGGGAACAGGCCTCATTGGTCCTTATCCCTCAATATGTTATTGGTTGTTAACCAAAGTAGGGGCGTAGTTTTGTGAGACCGGACTGTTTGAAAAGGAGCTGTGCTCTACTGTTTGTGTGTGTGTGTTATCTGATGGTCTTGTCTGTTCGGAGTTGCTGAATCACTAATAAAGCTGAATCACTGTTCATTACTCTCTGAGTTAAGTATCCTGCTTAACACCAAAGCTCTCCTTTCTGTGTTTTTCCTGACCTCCTGCACAGTCATAGCCCATGTGCTAGGGCTGCCAACTTCCAAGCTGAGGCTGGAGAGCTCCTGGAATTAAAATGGCTCTCCTAGCTACATAGATGACTTGTTTGTTTATTTATTACTTATTTATTTAAAACATTTATCCCACTTATCCGAGAGAAAATGGATGCTTGGGAAGGGGGACGCCATGGCATTGTACCCTACCAAGTTCTCTCCCTTCCCGAAACCCCACTTCCCCAGGTTCTACCCTCAAATCTCCAGGTAGTTCCAAACTTTTGGTTAGCAACCCTACTGTGTACATACATAGGATTCAGGTGGCTCGCAGTGCTCCCTCTAAGCCGTGGAGTCTTGTGAGCAAAGATTCTACTCTGTGAGCTACTGGGATTAAAATTGTGAGCAAGCGATTTGGCTGCTGCATACATTAGTTTGCTCTGGAGGCATCCTTCCTGAGCTGAGGCAAAAAAGTGTGAGCCGGAGGATAAAAAACTGTGAGCCAGCTCACCCTAAGTCAGCTTAGAGGGAACACTGGTGGGAGCCCCGTTGGTCTAAAGCAGCAGAGCAAAGTTTGAGTCCGGTGGCAGCTTTAAGACCAACAAAGCTTTATTCAAGGCATAAGTTTCATGTGTACACACAGTTCTTCAGATTCATTCAGATATACCGTGATCCTAAATAACTGAGAGCCAGCTTGATGTAGTGGTTAGGAGCGTGGACTCTAATCTGGGAGAACTGGGTTTGATTCCCCACTCCTCCGCATGCAGCTGCTGGTGTGACCTTGGGTCAGTCATAAATATTTTCAAAGCTGTTCTCTCAAGAGCAGTTCTCCAGAGAGCTCTCTCAGCCCCACCTACCTCACAGGGTGTCCGCTGTGGGAAGGGGAAGGGAAAGGGATCGCAAGCTGCTCTGAGACTCCCTTGGGTCGTGAAGGGTGGGGTATAAAGCCAATCTTTTCTTCTTCTAAATAATTGCTAATAATATCAATAGCATGTCACAGGCCCCGGTCACACGAGCGGGATAATCCGCAGGGGATGGGAGGCTTTTAGAGCTGGAACAAAAGACGCGGGGCAGCGCGATCTCACCTTCCCTGAGGCTCCGTGCTCAAGCCTCCAGCAGCCGATCACACCACACGAGGCAACAGAGCAGTAAGGCGTTTGTGCGCATGCGTGGGACGCCGACAGGCTACCAGAGCTTCCTGATCTGACGCCCGCACGTGCCACACATTTTCAGGAAGATAGTGCATGGTTCCCAGTATCTTTTAAATCCGTATCTTCGGGCTGAAGTTACGGGTTAGAGACGGGAGCGCAACGCTTCCCAGATGTTCAGGTATGATCGTGCAGGCAAACCGTCCCTCTTGCAGGGCAAATTCTCTGTGTGACCGGGGCCACAGTATACATAACCTGGGTAGCCTAGGATAGCCTGATTTCATCAGATCTTGGAAGCTAAGCAGGGTCAGTCCTGGTTAGTATTTAGATGGGGGACCCGCAAGGAATACCAGGGTCATAATAGGGAAGCGGGCAATGGCCAACCACCTCTTAACATCGCTTGCCCTGGAAGCCCTATAGGGTTGCCTTAAGTCAGCTGTGCGTCAATGGTGCTTCCTACCACTGGGTCACATGGATTTTAATTCACTGGCCAAATCCACAGTTCTAGGGCTCATGACATAGCGTTACTTTCTTAATTTCAGCATCCCTTTCCTTCACAGATGAGAGCTCTTAAAACGGTTTCCTGCCCTAGCTGAAGGAAGCGAAAACAGATCTTTCTCCGTTCACTGTATACCCTCTTTGCGTTGGTGCTGAGAAAGCTATTTTTGTCTGGATTGTAGTGAGATGAAAATTAATCCCGGGGGTTTAAGAGCGATCCCTGAGATTTATCAATTGGTGGTCATGCCTTTATGCTTAGCTTTATGTTTATTTTACTTATTTTTAGCTGCTGGGATTATCAGGCGCCTACAGCCTCCTCTTCTTCGCCCTGAGATCTCTGGCCTTCCGAGCTCTTGACAGAACAGCCGTGGGATCCATCTCCTAGTGCTTTCGCCTCCTCAATTCCTCCCTCTCCTCTCTCTGTTGCATGGCATTATCCATACCATAATCTCACACTTTTAAAATACTCATTACTTCTCCCCAAAGAGCTTTGCTAACTTGTTTTCTCAGGAGGGCAGGGACTCTGTAGCTGAAGTGTTTCTCTAAACTACAATTCCTGGGATTCTTTGGGGGGAAGCCAGGACAGATTGGTAGAACACTGATAAATGTTTACAGTAGATGATGTGCCCACAGTAGCTAAGCAACTGAGATGTATAAATCGGGAAGTCCCTGGTTAAAATCATACTCTGCTAGGTCCTCATCAGAGAACATAAGAAGATTAGAGTGAGGCTTCGCTCAAACCATCAGTGAAAATCGACAGCTGCTGTCAGCTGTGATACTCTATGGGCACAAAATGCTGTAACTGTCAGCCATCACATATTGATTTCAGCATTAGGACTGGGAAGACCTGGGTTCAAAAACTGCATTCTGCCACAAACCTGAAATCGGGCCAGTTGCTCTCTGTCAGCAAAGCCCACTTCAGAGGGCTGTTGTGAGGATAAGAAATTATGTATGCCACTTTGCACTACTTGGAAGAAAGGTAGGATTCTGGGAGAACTCCAAGCTGCGTATTGAGGTTGGCAATCCTACCTTTTGGTCTTGGCCTTCCTCCAAGGGGATGTTACCCACTGTTCTGCATTCCCCCCATTTTATCTTCACAACAACCCTGGGAGGTGGATTAGGCTGAGAGACAGAGAGACAGCATAGTGGAGCAGTTAGAATGTCAAAAAAGCAGGGCTATTTTGGGGCAGGAACGCACAGGAATGGCTGGCTCCCGAGTTGGCCATGCCCAGCAGGAACTCATTAGCATAATAGGCCACACCCAACAGCAGAAACTCATCAGGATTGGCTAACATAAGAACATAAGAGAAGCCAATGTTGAATCAGGCCAATGGCCCATCTAGTCCAACACTCTGTCACACAGCGGCCAAAATATACCAGGTGCCATCAGGAGGTCCAGCAGTGGGGCCAGACTACATTACGGGTGTGTGGCCTAACATGCAAAGGAGCTCCAGCTACAAAAAAAAAAAGCCCTGGTGATATGGGGGTGTGGCCTAATATGCTAATAAGTTTCTGCTGTTAAGTGTGGCCTGTTATGCTAATGAGTTCCTGCTGGGCTTTTTCTACAAAAAAGCCCTGCAAATAAGGATCTGGGAGCCCCAGGTTCAGATCTCCACACTGCCATGGAAGCTTGCTGGGTGACCTCGGGCCTAACCTCTCTGTCCCACAGGCAGTGTTCCCTCTAAGCTGATTTAGTGTGAGCTAGCTCACAATTTTTAACCTCCAGCTCACACATTTCCATCTTGGCTCTGGAAGGATGGCTCCGGAGCAAACTGATTTACGCAGCAGCCAAATCATTCGCTCACAACTTTAATGCCATCACAAAGTAGAATTTTTGCTCACAAGACTCCACAGCTTAGAGGGAGCATTGCTCACAGGATTGTTGTGAACATGAAAGAGAGAAGAGGAGGATCTTGTGAGCTGCCTTGGGTCCCCACCGGGGAGGAAGATGGGGTGATAGATGAAGCAAATAAATAAAATAACTAACTTGCACAACGCCTCCTGAGATCTGAGCCTGAATCTTTCCGCAGGGTCGCCCCTCCTGCCTGCAAAGTAGCTGGCAGTCTGATCATCAGATTAATTAAGGGAACCTTTACCTTTACTTTACCTCAATATATACTAATGCAAGTACTGTTACAACAACCAAAAAAACCAAACAAAAAAAATAGAACCAACCAAAAAATAACCAACCGAAAAAAATAGTTTTACCACAGGTTTAAATCATTAACAATATTAGGTATATCACCTTGTGCAATTAAATATTCTAATATAGGAAGCCAGATTGCAGCAAATTTTAATGCAGATTCAAAATTATTAGTATCCTTAATCTTTTCAGTAACCTTTGATAGTATATATAATTCCCATATCTTAGCATGCCAATGTTGTCGTGTTGGGCTCTTAATGTTTTTCCAAAGCAGTACAACAGCATTTTTGGCAGCTGTTAATAAAATTGCTACTCTTATATTTGTCTTATTTGTATTATTGATTGGTTGCCATCTATTTAACAGTATATGTTCTGGTGTACATTGTATGTCTTGTCCAGTTATATTATTAATACACATTAACACTTCTTTCCAATAATCTTCCAGTTTAGGACAGTTCAGCCAACGATGAGTATAGGTTCCTATCCCTCCACATTGCTTCCAGCATAAGGGTGTCGCAACCAGAAGCCCTTCTGAATTCTGGGTATGGTTGCCAGCTCTGGGTTGGGAAATTCCTGGAGGCGGGGGAGCGGAACCTGGGGAAGGCAAAGTCTGGGGAGGGAGGGAGCTCATCAGGAACAGGCTGGTGTTGTGGAGTCCATCCCCCAAAGCAGCCATTTTCTCCTGGAGAAGTAATCTCAGGAGCCTGGAGACCAGTTGCCACCTGGAGGTTGGCAACCCTATTTCTGGTCCTATCACCTGTCGGAGGGGTGTCTCTCCCTTCTCCTGCTGTTGGGGTGGTTCAGCCCAAAGAGCTGCAGCCCTGTCCTTGGACTTCTTTCGCGGAATACCTTAAAGTGCTACAAAATTCTGAAAAACCCATTTGGGCCAATCAGATAGGGACCCCAAAAATCCCAGCTTGGCTTCAAAGTGGCTGGCTAACCTCCAGGTGGTGGCCCCCACATCCCTTGCCAGTGGCCACCAAATATTTACTGGACTTAAGGGTGCCGCTGAAGGACTCACACTTCTTCAGGAGTGTAAGGGATGGCTTGGTGGAGCAGAGGTGGAGAATACATCTCCCTGTGCCTGTCTCCAACTATGGATGGTAAAATATACTGGGTTTATTAGTGATTTCAGCAAGGGGAAAGAAAACTGAAAAGCCCTGGCCGAAGCCGGGTATTTATGCCTGAAAAAGGTTACACCCAAAACACACCCCACTCCCAACAATAGGCTATTTACACTCTATTGTTTCCCAGTTGGTTTACTCTAGGATCCCTGTCTCCCTACTGGTCCATTCTAGGATCCTAGCAAGCTATTGTTATGCATCCTCAAGCTACATCCTTTTGCAAGTACAGTTCAGGCTTGATACATAACAAACAGACAAACTGCGCTTGCAAGAGAATGCATATATGGTTGTCTACCCCTTCCCATAGTACACTGCCTCTGAACGTGGAGGTTGCACTGAGCGTAGCTGTCACCAGGGCTATTTTGGGGCAGGAACGCACAGGAACGGAGTTCCGGCTGGCTCCTGAGTTGGCCACGCCCAGCAGGAGCTCATTAGCATAACAGGCCACACCCAACAGCAAAAACTCATTCAGATTGGCTACATTAGGGGTGTCTGGCCTAACATGCAAAGGAGTTCCTGCTCCAAAAAAAGCCCTGGGTTTTGGCAACAAACAAGGTAAACAGAAGCAAAACAGAAGCAAAAGGTGGGTGTGGCTGGATGACCACGGGTCTGGTAACATGGGGGTGTAGCCTAACAGATGAATTTGCTGTGCTGTCAGGGGTGTGGCCTAATAGGCTAATGAGTTTCTGCTGTTGGGTGTGGTCTATTATGCCAATGAGTTTTTGCTGGGCTTTTCCTACAAAAAAAAAGCCCTGTCTGTCACGAATAAATTGCCATCCTAAGCAGCATTCAGTGTTTGTTGTATAGGGTTAACCCCACATTGTTGCCACAGTGCGGGTAGGATGGGGAGCTCCGCAGAAGGAATGGTGTGCAAGAGCCCCCCTTTCTCTGCCCTCTTCTCATCTGCGCTGCAGTCACACTCAATAGCCACACAAGGCTAGCAACACTTGTTCCGGAAACGCATGCCCAATAGCCGCGTGAGGCTAGAAATGCACGATTGGGAGGTGCTTTTGGATCAGAGCTTCCTTTTTGCACTTTCATTTCCAGGTGTTTTACCCTCAAAGTCATTCGCTGCCATACCCTGAAATTAAGACACCAGGTGAGATGGTGTGGGTTTAACTAGGATTTATTCATTGCAGCCTGAACTTAGTGTGCATTAAGTAGCTCCTCACATTAGGAGATCTCCCTAAGAGGCTGACTGTGGGGTTTGCCGGCATTTGGACAAACACTGATGCCCAGCGCCAAGGGGTTAACCCTCACAAGCCCTCAAGAGTCCGAGAAGCTGGCTTGGGTGCCACATCCGTGGATGTAGCAGGGTGCTCGCGCATCAAAGTAAGCCCCAGGACGCTAAAGCTGGAATTCAGCAATCTCAGCTTGTTCTCTGTAACTGAAGCTTCCATGAGGAGTGCTAAAACTCATTCAGGCAATGACCTTCACCATAAGGTCTGCCTATGTGATTGTCGTGCAGGAAACTCACTGGGAGTGGTCCTTTATTCCAAGGTACTTGGAAATACAGGCAATCCCAACAGAAACTTGTACGGCCAGAACCAGTGTTTGGACTGAGCACTGCTGTATGTCTCTTGCTGGGGACTGTCCTGTGGGCACTGCACTTTGGAGATGGCACAAGAACTGGGCTCTGGAGCCGGAAGTGCCATATGTGCCCATGCACGGGAGGGTCCCCAGAATGTAGGGGTGTATGACACGTGGTGGTCCAAACATTATTTTGGGGTGTAAAAGGACAAGTAGCCAAATCAGTATCTTACTCAAATCTCCTTAGAAATACTGGCCTCGGGGAACCCCTGCGAATAGAAGCTCGTGGCATCAGAACCGGTGTTTGGACCGGGCATCACTGTATGTCACCTTATGGGACATAGTCTCCAGAGAGCGGGGATGTGTAATTTGGATTGATAAAAATGTTTTTGGGGGTGAACCCTGGCCCCAGCATCTGCGTCTACATTTTTCCTGGGGGCACCGCACTTTGGAGCAACTCTCACCAGAACTGCACTTTGGACCAGCCCACAGAATGTGTCCTCTTGAAGGGGAGACTCTGCTGAAGACGGGGGTGTATGAAGTGGGGAGGTCCCAACCGTATTTTGGGTGCAGAGGGCACCTCCTGTCAGGTTTAAAAACAAGTAGATCCAGTCATTCTTGCACAAAGGAAAGTTTTATTGGATTATCTTGCTAAAACCCACAGTAGGAGGTCATTGTCAGGAATGGGGGGCGAAGCAAAGCAAGCTAACTTATAGTGTGATGCAATGAAGCGCCTAGCAAATGAAACTTGTGCACTCGCGCGGGAACTCCCGGCGGGAGAAATACTTCATGGACGGGAGACTACTCCCCCCCTCCCCTTGCCTTCCCAGGACTGGAAAATTCTCAGTGAAACAAGAATAGTCCAAAGCCTACATCCAAGGCCACCGTGATAAGGAGAAGCGGCAGGGAAGAAGCTCCCACATTTCTGCCTGCATAGCTACGCAAGCGCAAAGCAGGGTAGGGAACACAAAACAATGGATTCAGTGAGAAACATCAAAGGCATTTTCTGACATTCTGCCCTTCCCAAAAACCACCCATCCACCACTCAGGAAGGAGAGAATGTGGGCCCCCCAGGTTTATTTGGGTAACGAGTGTGAAATTCTTTCAAGTGATCAGGTGCATTGATATCAGACACTTTCACCCACTCCCTGTGTTGGGGCCCGAAATGTATCCATTCAACAAGATACAAGAGTTGTCCACGGAGAATCTTAGAGTCCAAAATGTCAGCAATTTCGTAGTGCTCCTCATCGTCAATCATCAACGGGGGAGGAGGTGCTGGAAGTTCAGGTTGCCATTTAGTCGGGGGTAATGCAGGTTTGAGAAGGCTGTAATGGAAAATTGGATGGATTGCTTTAAGAGATTTAGGCAAATCTAGCTGTACAGTCACTTGATTTATACATCTTAAAACTTTGAAGGGACCAATATATTTCCAAGCGAGTTTCCGGGACTGTTGCGCTAGTCTTAGGTTCTTGGTTGAAAGGTAGACCGAGTCTCCCGGTTGCAGTGTCCAGCCACCCGCCCTCTTTTTGTCTGCCTGTTTTTTGTACTGTGCCTTGGCCTCATTCAATGTCTCGACAATTAGGGGCCAGGAGTCCCGGAAAGTTTTACACCATGCTGCAGCTTCCCCGCCGGTCTCACCGGGTTTCAAAAAGGGAAGAGGGGGGCTGTCATAACCCATGGCAGCTTTGAAGGGAGACATATTTGTAGAAGCATGCCATGAGTTGTTGTACGCAAACTACGCCAGTGGCAATAAATCTACCCAATTGTCTTGTTGATAGTTAGAGAAACACCTTAAGTATTGTTCTAACGTCTGGTTTACTCTTTCCGTTTGCCCGTCAGTTTCAGGGTGATAGGCAGTACTGAGGGCACGTTCAATACCCATTAGAGTCATCAACTCGGACCACAACTTTGAAACAAATTGAACCCCCCTGTCGGAGATTATCTTGAGTGGTAACATATGTAGCCTGGCAATGTGTTGGAGGAAGGCTTTGGCCAGGACTTTGGCTGTTGGCAGACTGGGGAACGGTATAAAGTGAGCTTGCTTAGAGAATAAATCTACTACCACCCAAATGACTGTCATATGTTTAGAGGGGGGAAGATCCGTGATAAAGTCCATAGAGATCACTTCCCAGGGTCGGCTCGGGGTTGGTAGAGGCTGTAAAAGACCCGGAGGTTTTCCTGGCCTGGTTTTGCAATGATTGCACGTCGGACAGGATTGTATATAAAGGGATAAATCCCGTTTCATCCGGGGCCACCAGAAGCCGCGTTGCAGTAGGCGTAAGGATTTTACATATCCAAAGTGCCCCGCAGATTTTGAGTCATGGGCTGTCTGCAACATCTGGGACCGGGTAGCTTCTGGAACAAAAATTTTATCTCCTCTGTACCAGCAGCCATTCGGACCACATTTTACATCATCCCTGGCTTGTAATTCAATTGTTTCTTGCGTGGTGATGTCAGTGGCAAATTGCTTTTCCCAGGTCATGGCCTGGATGGGGTTCAATTGTGCTCGTTTGGTTTTACGGGTTACAACTGCTCCAACTAATTGTTCAGGGGTGAACATAGACTCTCGTATTTCTGCCCTCTTAAACAGGTGTTGGGGAAGGCGGGAGAGAGCATCTGCCAGATGACTGGATTTACCTGGGAAATGGTGAAGGGTGAATTGAAATTTAGAGAAAAACTCAGCCCACCGGAATTGTTTTGCATTTAGATTCCGGGGTTTCCGCAGTACCTCAAGATTTTTGAGATCAGTCCAGATTTCAAAGGTACTCAGGGACCCTTCTAACCAGTGCCTCCAGGTGATCAATGCTAAACGTATAGACGCTGCTTCTTTATCCCAAATGGGCCAAAATCTCTCCGTATCATTGAATTTTTTGGACACATAAGCAAGGGGTTGTAGTTGCCCCTGAACATTCTCTTGCAAAATCACCCCACCCATAGCGGTATCCGACGCGTCTACTTGGACCACAAACTTTTTTGTCTCATCGGGGTGCGCTAGTATGGGTTCAGACGTGAATAACTGTTTTAGTTGTTCAAAAGCTTCCTGACACTGGGGGGTCCAATTCAAAGGGGCCCCTGGCATTGAAGCTTTAGCTCCCCTCCCCTTAGTCTTTAACAGTTCCGTGAGGGGGAGGGCCACTTGGGCAAAATGTGGCAGGAATTGACGGTAAAAATTGGCGAAACCGAGGAAACTTTGGAGCTGCCGCCTGGTTTTGGGGGCTCCCACATCAACACATCTTGGACCTTTTTTGGGTCCATTTCTAACCCTGCGGAGGATATGCGGTACCCCAAAAAGTCAATGCACTCCTGGTGGAATTCACATTTTGACAGTTTGACAAACTAATTGTGTTCTAATAGCGTTTCCAATACTTTTCGCATAAGAGCGGTGTGAGATTCTTGATCCGGGGTATAGACCAGGATATCATCCAAGTAAACAACCACCCCCTTGAATAAGTAGGGGTGTAACACTTCATTGATTAAATTCATGAAAACCCCTGGTGCCCCCTGTAATCCGAAGGGCATAACCCGATATTCAAATTGCCCCAGCGGGGCATTAAACGCAGTCTTGTATTCATCCCCCTGTCTGATACGGACCCGAAAATAGGCATCTCGTAAATCCAGTTTAGAAAACACTTTCCCTTTTGCCACCTCTGCCAACAAGTCTTTGATGAGGGGCATTGGGTAGGCATTAGTTGCAGACACTGCGTTTAGTCCCCTGTAATCCGTGCAGAGTCTGAGCCCCCCATCTTTTTTTACAAAACAATACGGGTGCTGCAAAAGGGGACGACGCTGGCCTAATAAATCCACGGGCCAGATTCTTATCGATAAAGCGACGTAGTTCTTCCTTTTCAATGGGACTCATGGCATAAATTTTCCCTTTTGGTAATTTATGGCCCGGAAGGATTTCAATCGCACAGTCGGAGTTACGGTGGGGGGGTAGTTCATCCGCTTCCTCCTCCTCAAAAACCCTGGTCACATACCGGTAATCCTTGGGGATGCGGTTAAGGTCCTCCGTGGCTAAGCAAGCTCGTGGAGGTTCATTGCATGGGGTTTTCCCCCACCCTGGGTCCCATTGGTGCCCTGCACATTTCGGAGAGATAAATTGTACGCTCCCTTCTTCCCATAGAATATATGGATCATGACCATGTAACCAAGGGCTACCCAATACTAATGGGAACTGGGCTTGAGGGGCTATTACAAACGAGCGTAGCTCCCAATGGTCACCAATGCCTACTCTTAAAGGAACAGTCTCAAATCGGCATGGTTCTTTCATTGGAGACCCATCCATTTGAGTGAAAGTTATCGGGTCTTTCAAATTGACAACGGTTGCTTCTAACCCCATAACCATAGACGGGTTTATCAGGTCCCTCCCGCACCCTGAGTCAATGAGGGCTCGGACCCGAATATGGGTCATCATCGCTGGATTCATTACAAGAACAGTCACAAAGAAGAGAGAGGGTAATTGCTCACCAGTTTAGGCGCCTCAGGTACTGGGTCCTGCTGTGTAGCGCCATTCACAAACAGGACCAATTCGTTTCCCTGCATCTCACTCTCCTCCTCCAGCATCATGGTATCCGCTTGGTCGGGGCTAGCAAAAAGAGCCCGTGTATTGCGTGGTTTCGCTGTACCTTTTCTTGGGGCAGGGGTTGGCCATCGTCTGGGCTCCTCTTGTGGTAGGGCTCTATTGGGATCCCCTTTCGGGCAGGATGCGGCGAAGTGCCCCTTTTCCCCACACCGCAGGCAGAGGCCCTGTCGCATACGCTGATCTCTCATTCCACTTGGGGTGGAGGTTGGTTTGGGTCTGGCTTGGCCTGCCGCAAGACTCGGACGGTTGTTGCCCAGAGATAGATCCAGTTTCATGACACGTAAGCGACTTTCCGCTTTTTCGGCTTCCTCCATCCATCCCTGGAGAGTGCGAGGTTGCTGAGAGCTGAGGACATTATTGCGGACGTCTACAGCTAGTCCCATTCGATATTGTTGAGCCACGACTGCATTGGTCCAGTCCCGAATTTTCACTGCGTGCCTTTGAAACTCCCTTGAATACTCCCGCACGGTGAGTTTGCCTTGCCTGAACGTGCGAAGGAAGGCTTCAGCTTTTTGGGCCGCCCCCGGGTCCTCGAAACGGTTTCTCAAGGCCCACATGAAGTCATCAACATTCCCCAATTCCACTGCCTCCAGATCATGAAGGGCTACATACCAACTAGTAGCACTCCCCCGGAACCTGGAAGCGATAAACTCCACCTGTTGCTCCTCGTCTGGGAATACATAGCCCCATCTCTGCACAAATTTCCCTACTTGCAATGTGAAAAAGGACACAGTTTCTGGATCTCCATCAAACGTGATCTCCAGCATGTCCTTGGGGCGGATTACTGGAGGGGCCGGGGCCATGAACGGTACTGGGACTGGCTGCGGGAGGGGTGCTGGAGCAGGAAGTTGAGGCGGAGGCAGAGCTGGCGGCTGGATAGGTCCTGGTTGCCCTGGCCCGGGCCCTGGTGCTGGGACGGCCGGTGGAGGTGGAGCCGGTGCTGGCTGGCCTGGCCCTGGGCCCGGGGGTGCTGGCTGGCCCGGCCCTGGGCCCGGGGGTGCTGGCTGGCCCGGCCCTGGGCCCGGGGGGGCAGGAGGTGGCAGTCCCGGTGGCATTGGTGGTGCAGGTGCTGGTGCCGGTCTAGGTTGCGTCAGCGGATGAGCTCGAATTGCTTGGTCCATCATCTGTGGTAGGGATTGCATTAGTTCATGTCCCTTACCAGACGTCGGGTATCCTCTTGAATAGAGTCCATGCGAGCCTCTGTATCAGAACCGGACCCTGTTCTGGGAGATCCTCGAGACATCCTTCCCTGGGGAAGTCCAAAACTACCTCTAGGATCCAAAAGGCTGTCCCGGCTCTGGCTTCCCGGCATGGTCCAAGTTGTCTGGGTAGTGTCCAACAGGTTCTTAGTCCAATCGCGTGATCTGCGATAGGTCACCCCTTTGTCCCAGGGTGTTGGGGCTCCCGGCACATAGGTTCGTGGAACAGCTCCTCCTTGACTCTGCGTTAGCCCGGCCGGGCTATAGATTGGGGAGAGTGTACGCAGCACCCACTGTGCTGATCGATGGAGGGGTAACCAACCCTGCTGCTGATTGAGGGGTTGGCGCTGCCAAAACTGTAGTTGTAGTCACTGGAACAACAGTGGTGGTCGGGACAGTGACCACTGGAGTTGCCACGGTAGTGACTGGGACCGTGGCTCCCGAAGTAGTAGTCACTGGAACGGCGCCTGTGGCTCCCGGAGTAGTAGTCACTGGGACTGCGCCCATGGCTCCCCCCCCAGCTCCGCTCATCGTGGTAGACGGCGGAAACTGACGGTGGGGGAATGATGAGATTCCTGACAATTTCTGTCAGGTTTAAAAACAAGTAGATCCAGTCATTCTTGCACAAAGAAAAGTTTTATTGGATTATCTTGCTAAAACCCACAGTAGGAGGTCATTGTCAGGAATGGGGGGGCGAAGCAAAGCAAGCTAACTTATAGTGTGATGCAATGAAGCGCCTAGCAAATGAAACATGAGCACTCGCGCGGGAACTCCCGGCGGGAGAAATACTTCATGGACGGAGACTACTCCCCCCTCCCCTTGCCTTCCCAGGACTGGAAAATTCTCAGTGAAACAAGAATAGTCCAAAGCCTACATCCAAGGCCACCTTGATAAGGAGAAGCGGCAGGGAAGAAGCTCCCATGTTTCTGCCTGCATAGCTACGCAAGCGCAAAGCAGGGTAGGAAACACAAAACAATGGATTCAGTGAGAAACATCAAAGGCATTTTCTGACACCTCCTTATTCAAATCTCCTTTGAAATACCGGCCTCGGGGAACCCCTGCGAATAGAAGCTCGTGGCATCAGAACCAGTGTTTGGACCAGGCATCACTGTTTGTCACCTTGCGGGGCACAGTCTCCAGAGAGCATGGAAGTGTCATTTCGGGTGGTTGAAATATTTTTCTGGGTGCAGTCTGGCCCAGCGACTGAGTCTGTGTGTCCTGCAGGCATCGCACCTTGGAGCAACTGGCACTGGAACCACACTTTGGACCAGTCCACAGAATATGTCCTCTCGAAAGGGAGACTCTGCTGAAGACGGGGGGTGTATGAAGTGTGGGGGGCTAAACCCTTATTTTGGGTGCAGAGGGCACCTCCTTATAGAAATCTCCTTTGAAATAAAGCCCTCAGGGAAACCCTGCGAATAGAAGCTCGTGGCATAAGAACCAGTGTTTGGACCGGGCATCACTATATGTCACCTTGAGGGGCACAGTCTCCAGGGAGCGGGGATGTGTCATTTGGGGTGGTCCAAATACTCTTTTGGGGGTGCAGCCTGGTCCTAATGTCTGCATTTGTCCTGGGGGCACCACACTTTGGAGCAACTGGCACCGGAACTGCGCTTTGGACCAGCCCACAGAATGTGTCCTCTCGAAGAGGAGACTGCTGAAGACGGGGGTGTATGAAGTGTGCGGGTGCCAACCTTATTTTGGGTGGGGAGGGCACCTCCTTATTCAAATCTCCTTAGAAATACCGGGCTCAGGGAACCCCTGCGAATAGAACCTTGTGGCATCAGAACCAGAGTTTGGACCAGGCATCACTGTATGTCTCCTTGTGTGGCACAGTCTCCAGAGAGCGGGGATGTGTCATTTGGGGTGGTTGAAATATTTTTCGGGGTGCAGCCTGGCCCCAGTGACTGCGTCTGTGTGTCCTGCAGGCCTCGCACTTTGGATCCACTGGCACCGGAACTGCGCTTTGGACAAGCCAACAGAATGTGTCCTCTCCAAGGGGAGACTCTGCTGAAGATGGGGGTGTATGAAGTGTAGGGGTCCCAACCTTAATATGGGTGCAGACGGCGCCTCCTTATTGAAATCTCCTTTGAAATATCAGTCTCGGAGAACCCCTGCAAATAGAATATCGTGGCACCAGAACCAGTGTTTGGACTGGGCATCACTGTATGTCACCTTGTGGGGCACAGTCTCCAGAGAGCGGGGATGTGTCATTTGGGGTGGTTGAAATATTTTTTGGGGTGCAGCCTGGCCCAGTGACTGCGTCTGTGTGTCCTGCAGGCATCGCACTTTGGAGCAACTGGTACTGGAACTGCCCTTTGGACCAGCCCACAGAATGTGTCCTCTCGAAGGGGAGACTCTGCTGAAGACGGGGGTGTATCAAATCTGGGGTCCAAACCTTATTTTGGGTGCAGAGGGCACTTGCTTATAGAGATCTCCTTCGAAATACAGCCCTCAGGGACGCCCTGTGAATAGAAGCTCGTGGCATCAGAACCAGTGTTTGGACCACACATCGTTGTGTGTCACCTTGTGGGGCACAGTCTCCAGAGAACGGGGATGTGTCATTTGGGGTGGTCCAAATATTTTAGGGGGGGCAGCCTGGTCCCAGTGTCTGCATTTTTCTTGGGGGCACTGCACTTTAAAGCAACTAATACCGAAACTGCGCTTTGGACCAGCCCACAGAATGTGTCCTCTCGAAGGGGAGACTCTGGTGAAGACGGGGGTTTATGAAGTGGGGGGGTCCCAACCTTATTTTGGGTGAGGAGTGCACCTCCTTATTCGAATCTCCTTTGAAATACCGGCCTCAGGGAACGCCTGCGAATAGAAGCTCATGGCATCAGAACCAGTGTTTCGACCGGGCATCACTGTATGTCACCGTGGGGCACAGTCTCCAGAGAATGAGGATGTGTCATTTGGGGTGGTCCAAATATTTTTTGGGGTGCAGCCCAGTCCTAGTGTCTGCATTTGTCCTGGGGGTACTGCACTTTGGAGCAACTAGCACCTGAACTGCGCTTTGGACAACCCCACAGAATGTGTCCTCTCAAAGGGGAGACTCCGGTGAAGACGGGGGTGTATGAAGTGGGGAGGTCCCAAACTTATTATGGGTGAAGAGGGCACATGCTTATTCAAATCTCCTTTGAAATACAGCCCTCAGGGAACACTGTGAATAGAACCTTGTGGCATCAGAACCAGTGTTTGGACTGGGCATCTTATATGTCACCATGCGGGGCACAGTGTCCAGAGAGGGGTGTGTGTCATTTGGGGTGGTTGAAATATTTTATAGTGTACAGCCTGGCCTCAGTGACTGCGTCTGTGTGTCCTGCAGGCATCGCACTTTGGAGCAACTGTCACTGGAACCGCCCTTTGGACCAGCCCACAGAATGTGTCCTCTCGAAGGGGAGACTCTGCTGAAGATGGGGGTGTATGAAGTCTGGGGGTCCAAACCTTATTTTGATTGAAGAGGGCACATCCTTATTCAAATCTCCTTTGAAATACCGGCGTCGGGGAAGCCCTGCGAATAGAACCTTGTGGCATCAGAACCAGTGTTTGGACCGGGCATCACTGTATGTCACCTTGTGGGGCACAGTCTCCAGAGAGCGGGGATGTGTCATTTGGGATGGTCCAATGATTTTAGGGGTGGCAGCCTGGTCCCAGTGCCTGCATTTGTCCTGGGGGCACCGCAATTAGGAGCAACTGGCACCGGAACTGCGCTTTGGACCACCCCATAGAATGTGTCCTCTCGAAGGGGAGACTCTGCTGAAGACGGGGGTGTATGAAGTGTGGGGGTCCCAACCTTATTTTGGGTGAAGAGGGCACCTCGTTATTCAAATCTCCTTTGACATACCGGGCTCGGGGAACCCCTGCTAATAGAATCTTGTGGCATCAGAACCAGAGTTTGGACTGGGCATCTCTGTATGTCACCTTGTGGGACAAAGTCTCCAGAGAATGAGGATGTGTCATTTGGGATGGTCCAAATACTCTTTTGGGGGATGCAGCCTGGTCCCAGTGTCTGCATTTGTCCTGGGGGCACCACACTTTGGAGCAACTGGCACCAGAACTGCGCTTTGGACCAGTCCGCAGAATGTGTCCTCTCGAACGGGAGAGTCTGCTGAAGACGAGGGTGTATGAAGTGGGGGGGTCCCAACCTTATTTTGGGTGCAGAAGGCACCTCCTTAATTCAAATCTCCTTTGAAATACAGCCCTTAGGGAACCCCTGCGAATAGCAGCTCGTGGCATCAGAACCAGTGTTTGGACCGGGCATCACTGTATGTCACCGTGTGGGGCACAAACTCCAGAGAGCGGGGATGTGTCATTTGGGGTGGTCGAAATATTTTAGGGGGTGCAGCCTGGTCCCAGTGCCTGCATTTGTCCTGAGGGTGCTGCACTTTGGAGCAACTGGCATCGGAACCGACACTTTGGACAAGCCCACAGAATGTGTCCTCTCGAAGGGGAGACTCTGCTGAAGACGGGGGTGTATGAAGTGTAGAGGTCCCAACCTTATTTTGGGTGCAGAGGACACCTCGTTATTCAAATCTCCTTGGAAATACAGCCCTTAGGGAAGCCCTGCAAATAGCTCGTGGCATCAGAACCAGTGTTTGGACCGGGCATCACTTTATGTCAGCTTGTGGGGCACAGACTCCAGAGAGCGGGGATGTGTCATTTGGGGTGGCCCAAATATTTTAGGGGGTGCAGCCTGGTCCCAGTGTCTGCATTTGTCCTGGGGGCACTGCACTTTGAAGCAACTGGCACCGGAACCACGGATTGAACAAGCCCACAGAATGTGTCCTCTTTAAGGGAAGACTCTGCTGAAGATGGGGGTGTTTGAAGTCTGGGGGGGCCAAACCTTATTTTGGATGCAGAGGGCACCCCCTTATAGAAATCTCCTTTGAAATACAGCCCTCAGGGAAGCCCTGCGAATAGAACCTTGTGGCATCAGAACCAGAGTTTGGACCGGGCACCACTGTATGTCACCTTGCGGGGTACAGTCTCCAGAGAGCGGGGATCTGTGATTTGGGGTGGTCCAAATACTCTTTTCGGGGGTGCAGCCAGGCCCAAGTGTCTTCATTTGTCCTGGGGGCACTGCAGTTTGGAGCAACTGGCACCAGAACCGCGCTTTGGACCAGCCCACAGAATGTGTCCTCTCGAAGGGGAGACTCTGCTGAAGACGGGGGTGTATGAAGTGTGTGGGTGCCAACCTTATTTTGGGTGCAGTGGGCACCTCGTTATTCAAATCTCCTTTGCAATACAGCCCACAGGGAAGCCCTGCGAATAGAAGCTCGTGGCATCAGAACCAGTGTTTGGACCGGGCATCACTGTATGTCACCTTGTGGGGCACAGTCTCCAGAGAGCGGGGATGCATTATCTGGGTTGATTCAAATGTTGTTTGGGGTGCAGCCTGACTCCAACGTCTGCGTCTACATTTGTCCTCGGGGCACCACACTTTGGACCAACTGGCACCAGAACTGCGCTTTGGACAACCCCACAGAATGTGTCCTCTCAAAGGGGAGACGATGCTGAAGATGGGGGTGTATGAAGTCTCGGTGTCCAAATGTTATTTTGGGTGGGGAGGGCACCTCCTTATTCAAATCTACTTTGAAATACCGGCCTCGGGGAACCCGTGAATAGAACCTTGTGGCATCAGAACCAGTATTTTGACCGGACATCACTGTATGTCACCTTGCGGGGCACAGTCTCCAGAGAGCGGGGATGTGTCATTTGGGGTGGTCCAAATATTTTTGGGGGTGCTGCCTGTCCTAGTGTCTGCATTTGTCCTGGGGGCACCGCACTTTGGAACAACTGGCACTGGAACTGCGCTTTGGACCAGCCCACAGAATGTGTCCTCTCTAACGGGAGACTCTGCTGAAGACGGGGGTGTATGAAGTGTGGGGGTCCCAACCTTATTTTGGGTGCAGAGGGCACCTCCTTATTCAAATCCTCTTTGAAATACAGCCCTCAGGGAAGCCCTGCAAATAGAACCTTGTGGCATCAGAACAAGAGTTTGGACCGGGCATCACTGTATGTCACCTTGTGGGGCACAGTCTCCAGACCGTGGGGATATGTCATTTGATCCAAATATTTATAGGGGTGCAGCCTGGCCCCAGCGTCTGAGTCTACATTTGTCCTGGGGGCACCACACTTTGGAGCAACTGGCACCAGAACTGCGCTTTGGACTAGTCCGCAGAATGTGTCCTCTCGAAGGGGAGAGTCTGCTGAAGACGAGGGTGTATGAAGTGGGGGGGTCCCAACCTTATTTTGGGTGAAGAAGGCACCTCCTAAATTCAAATCTCCTTTGAAATACAGCCCTTAGGGAACCCCTGCGAATAGAAGCTCGTGGCATCAGAACCAGTGTTTGGACCCGGGCATCACTGTATGTCACCGTGTGGGGCACAGACTCCAGAGAGCGGGGATGTGTCATTTGGGGTGGTCCAAATATTTTAGGGGGTGCAGCCTGGTCCCAGTGCCTGCATTTGTCCTGGGGCACCGTACTTTAGAACAACTGGCACCGGAACTGCGCTTTGGACCAGCCCACAGAATGTGTCCTCTAGAAGGGGAAACACTGCTGACGACGGGGGTGTATGAAGTGTGGGTGTCCCAACCTTATTTTGGGTGAAGAGGGCACCTCCTTATTCAAATATCCTTTGGAACACCAACCTCGGGGAACCCCTGCGAATAGAAGCTCGTGGCATCAGAACCAGTGTTTGGACCGGGCATCACTGTATGTCACCTTGCGGGGCACAGTCTCCAGAGAGCGGGGATGTGTCATTTGGGGTGGTCCAAATATTTTAGGGGGTGCAGCCTGGTCCCAGTGTCTGCATTTGTCCTGGGGGTACCGCACTTTGGAGCAACTGGTACCAGAACTGAGCTTTGGATCAGCCAAAAGAATGTGTCCTCTCAAAGGGGATACTCTGTTGAAGATGGGAATGTATGAAGTGTGGAGGTCCAAACCTTATTTTGGGTGAAGAGGGGGTCCAAACCTTATTTTGGGATTTGTTCAAATCTCCTTTGAAATACAGGCCTCAGGGAAATCCTGCAAATAGAAGCTTATGGCATCAGAACCAGTGTTTGGAGCGGGTAGCACTGTATGTCACCTTGCAGGGCACAGTCTTTAGATAGTGGGGATGTGTCATTTGGGGTGGTCCAAATACTTTTTTGGGGGTTGAGCTCTGCCCCAGCGTCTTCCGGTGTGATTGTCCTGGGGGTACCACACTCTGGAACAGCTGGCACCGGAACTGTGCTTTAGACCAGCACACAGAATATGTTCCCTCGAAGGGGAGAGTCCTGTGAACACGCAGGTATATTATACGTGGTGTTCCAGACCTTATTTTTGGGTTCAGAGCTTTCCAACTCTCCTTAGTGTTTCTGAATGACTACATGAATGAGGAACGAATAAGGAGGTGCGAATAAGGAACCAACTTCAGCCTCCTGGAAGCCCCTCCCTTGCAGAAATGCTGCCAATCCGTCCAGATTGCGCCTCTTTCTCTAACCCGACCCTACAGCAACAAATGTGAGGGAGGCAAAAAAAGGCCCCTGATCCCGACCAATCATACAGGGACCCCAAAAATTTCTACTTGTCCCCGAAGCAACGAGCAAATCCCGCATTGTTGCCAAAGTGAGGGAAGGGGCCCTCAATAGCCACGCAAGGCTTACAATGCTCGGTTAGGAGGTGCACCCTCAATAGCCACGCAAGGCTTACAGTGCTCGGTTAAGAGGTGCACCCTCAATAGCCTCTCAAGGCTTAAAGTCCTCGGTTAGGAGGTGCACCCTCAATAGCCACGCAAGGCTTACACTGCTCGGTTAGGAGGTGCGCCCTCAATAGCCACGCAAGGCTTACAGTGCTCGGTTAGGAGGTGCACCCTCAATAGCCTCGCAAGGCTTAAAGTGCTCGGTTAGGAGGTGCACCCTCAATAGCCACGCAAGGCTTATAGTGCTCGGTTAGAAGGTGCACCCTCAATAGCCATGCAAGGCTTACAGTGCTCGGGTAAGAGGTGGACCCTCAATAGCCACGCAAGGCTTACAGTGCTCGGTTAGGAGGTGCACCCTCAATAGCCACGCAAGGCTTACAGTGCTCGGTTAGGAGGTGCGCCCTCAATAGCCACGCAAGGCTTACAGTGCTCGGTTAGGAGGTGCACCCTCAATAGCCTCGCAAGGCTTAAAGTGCTCGGTTAGGAGGTGCGCCCTCAATAGCCATGCAAGGCTTACAGTGCTCGGTTAGGAGGTGCGCCCTCAATAGCCATGCAAGGGTTACAGTGCTCGGTAAAGAGGTGCACCCTCAATAGCCTCACAAGGCATAAAGTGCTCGGTTAGGAGGTGCACCCTCAATAGCCACGCAAGGCTTACAGTGCTCGGTTAGGAGGTGCACCCTCAATAGCCACGCAAGGCTTACAGTGCTCGGTTAGGAGGTGCACCCTCAATAGCCACGCAAGGCTTACAGTGCTCGGTTAGGAGGTGCACCTCCAATATCCATGCAAGGCATACAATGCTCGGTTAGGAGGTGCGCCCTCAATAGCCATGCAAGGCTTACAGTGCTCGGTTAGGAGGTGCGCCCTCAATAGCCACGCAAGGCTTACAGTGCTCGGTTAGGAGGTGCACCCTCAATAGCCACGCAAGGCTTACAGTGCTCGGTTAGGAGGTGCGCCCTCAATAGCCACGCAAGGCTTACAGTGCTCGGTTAGGAGGTGCGCCCTCAATAGCCACGCAAGGCTTACAGTGCTCGGTTTGGAGGTGCACCCTCAATAGCCTCGCAAGGCTTAAAGTCCTCAGTTAGTAGGTCCGCCCTCAATAGCGATGCAAAGCTTACAGTACTCGGTTAGGAGGTGCACCCTCAATAGCCACGCAAGGCTTACAGTGCTCGGTGTCAGGTGTAAAATCAAGTAGATCCAGTCATTCTTGCACCAAGAAAGGTTTATTAGGATTAACTTGCTAAAACCCACAGTAGAAGGTCATTGTCAGGAATGGGGAGCAAAGCAGAGCCGGCTAACTTATAGTGTGATGCAATGAAGCGCCTAGCGAATAAAACTTGAGCACTCGCGCGGGAACTCCCGGCGGGAGAAATACTTCATAAGCGGGAGACTACTCCCCCCTCCCCTTGCCTTCCCAGGACTGGAAAATTCTCAGCGAAACAAGAATAGTCCAAAGCCTACATTCAAGGCCACCGTGATAAGGAAAAGCGGCAGGGAAGAAGCTCCCACGTTTCAGGCTGCATAGCTACGCAAGCGCAAAGCGGGGTAGAAACAAAACACAATGGATGCAGTGAGAAACATCAAAGACATCACTTTCTGACATTCTGCCCCTCCCAAGACTCCACCCACCCACCACTCAGGAAGGAGCAAACAGGGGCCCCCCAGGTTTATCAGGGTATCGAGCGTGAAAGTTTTTAAGGTGATCAGGTGCATTGATATCAGAAACTTTCACCCATTCCCTGTATTGGGGCCCAAAGTGTACCCATTGCACTAGGTACATAAGTTGTCCACGAAGTATCTTAGAGTCCAAAACATCAGCGATCTCATAGTGCTCTTCACCGTCAACCATCAGAGGGGGGGGAGGAGCGAACGTCTCAGGATGCCCTTTAGTTGGGGGCAAGGCCGGCTTGAGAAGGCTGTAATGGAAAATTGGATGTATTGCTTTAAGAGATTTAGGCAAGTCTAGTTGTACAGTCACTTGATTCACACATCTTAGCACACGGAAAGGACCAATATATTTCCATGCCAGTTTCCTGGATTGTTGCGCTAGTCTTAGATTCTTAGTTGAGAGATAGACAGAGTCTCCCGGTTGTAATTTCCATCCCCCGGCCCGTTTCTTATCTGCTTGTTTTTTATACTGTGCCTTGGCCTCATTCAAAGTCTCGATAATTAGGGGCCAGGAGTCACATAGAGTTTGACACCATGCTGAGGCTTTACCACCATTCTCGCCAGGTTTTAAGAAAGGAAGAGGGGGGCTGTCATAGCCCATGGCAGCTTTGAATGGTGACATTTTCGTGGAAGCATGCCATGAGTTGTTGTAAGCAAACTCCGCCAATGGCAACAAATCTACCCAATTGTCTTGTTGATAATTAGAAAAACACCTTAGATATTGTTCCAACGTCTGGTTCACCCTCTCCGTCTGGCCATCAGTCTCAGGGTGATAGGCAGTGCTGAGCGCACGTTCAATACCCATTAGAGTCATTAGCTCAGACCAAAATTTGGAAACAAAGGGTACCCCCCTGTCGGAAATGATCTTGAGGGGCAATGCATGCAATTTGGCAATGTGTTGAATGAATGCTTTGGCCAGGCCTTTTGCTGTTGGCATACTGGGGAACGGTATGAAGTGGGCTTGCTTAGAGAATAGGTCCACCACCACCCAAATAACCGTCATATGTTTAGAAGGGGGAAGATCAGTGATAAAATCCATAGAGATTACTTCCCAGGGTCTGCTCGGGGTGGGTAGTGGTTGTAGGAGGCCTGGAGGTTTTCCTGGTCTGGCTTTACAACGATTACACGTTGGGCAAGACTGTATATAACGAGATAACTCTTGCTTCATTCTGGGCCACCAGAAGCTCCGTTGCAGAAGCCTTAAGGATTTTACATATCCAAAGTGTCCCGCAGCTTTTGAATCATGAACTGTGCGCAAAACCTGGGCTCGGGTAGCTTCTGGGACAAACATTTTATTCCCCTTGTACCAACAGCCATTAGGATCACACTTCACATCATCCCTGGCTTGTAACTCATTCGTCTCTGGTGGGGTGATGTCAGATATAAACTGCTTTTCCCAATTCAATGTCTGGATGTGACTTATAGGTGCCTGCTTAGCTTTACGGGTTACAACTGCACCAACTAATTGTTCCGGGGTGAACATGGATTCCCGAACTTCAACCCTCTTAGAAAAATGCTGAGGAAGACGGGAGAGAGCGTCCGCTAAATGGTTGGCTTTCCCTGGGAAGTGGTGCAGGGTAAACTGAAATTTGGAGAAAAACTCAGCCCACCGGAACTGTTTGGCATTTAAATTCCGGGGTTTTCGCAATACCTCAAGATTTTTATGATCAGTCCAGATTTCAAAAGGTATTCGGGACCCCTCTAACCAATGTCTCCATGTAATCAAGGCTAAACGGATAGACGCCGCTTCCTTATCCCAAATGGGCCAAAATCTTTCTGTGTCATTAAACTTTCTCGACACATAAGCCAGGGGTTGTAGCTGCTTTTGAGCATTTTCTTGCAAAATCACCCCACCCATAGCAGTGTCTGATGCGTCTACCTGCACTACGAATTTCTTTGTTTCATCAGGGTGGGCTAGTATGGGTTCAGACGTGAACAATCTTTTAAGTTGTTCAAACGCTTGCTGACACTGCGGAGTCCAGTCCAACGGGGCTCCTGGGACCGAAGCCTTAGATCCCCTCCCCTTGGTTTTTAAAAGTTCCGTGAGGGGAAGGGCTACTTGGGCGAAGTGTGGCAGGAATTGACGGTAAAAGTTGGCGAAACCGAGAAAACTTTGGAGCTGGCGCCTGGTTTTGGGGGGCTCCCATTTCAAAACATCCTGGACCTTTTTTGGGTCCATCTCCAAACCCGCGGAGGATATGCGGTATCCCAAAAAGTCAATGCTCTCTTGGTGAAATTCACATTTTGACAACTTAACAAACAGTTTGTGTTCTAAAAGCTTTTCCAATACCTTCCGCATAAGGGTAGTGTGGGATTCTTGATCCGGGGTATAGACCAAGATATCATCTAAATAAACAACCACTCCCTTGAATAAATAGGGGTGTAACACTTCATTGATTAAGTTCATGAAGACCCCTGGTGCCCCTTGTAACCCGAAGGGCATCACCCGGTATTCGAACTGCCCCAGCGGGGTATTAAATGCAGTCTTGTATTCATCCCCCTCTCTAATACGAACCCGAAAGTAGGCATCTCTTAAATCCAGTTTAGAGAACACTTTCCCTTTCGCCACCTCAGCCAGTAGGTCTTTGATGAGGGGCATCGGGTAGGCATTGGTAGCAGACACTGCGTTAAGTCCCCGGTAATCCGTGCAGAGTCTGAGCCCCCCATCCTTTTTTTTACAAAATAAGACAGGTGCTGCAAAAGGGGATGATGCTGGCCGAATGAATCCACGGGCCAGATTTTTATCAATAAATCGGCGAAGTTCCTCCTTTTCACTTGGGCTCATGGCATAAATCTTCCCTTTTGGTAACTTTTGACCCGGAAGGATCTCAATTGCACAGTCGGAGTTACGATGGGGGGGCAATTCATCTGCTTCCTCCTCCTCAAACACCCGGGTTATATACTGGTAATCCTCAGGGATGCGGTTAAGTTCCTCCGTTGCCAAACAAGCTCGTGGAGGTTCATTGCATGGGGGATTTCCCCACCCGGGGTCCCATTGGTGATCTGTACATTTTGGGGAGATAAACTGTACCTCCCCTTCTTCCCATAAAATATACGGGTTATGTCCGTGTAACCAGGGGCTCCCCAATACCAAAGGAAATTGGGCTTGCGGAGCTATTACGAACGAGCGTAGCTCCCAGTGGTCACCAATGCCTATTCTTAAAGGAACAGTCTCAAATTGGCATGGCTTTTTCATCGGAGACCCATCCATCTGTGTGAAAGTTATTGGGTCTTTCAGGTGAACCACAGCTGCCTCCAACCCCATAACCATAGAAGGGTTTATGAGATCCCTCCCGCACCCTGAGTCAATGAGAGCCCGGACCCGAATGTGGGTCATCATTGCTGGATTCATCACCAAAACAGTCACAAAGAAGAGAGAGGGGTAGTTGCTCACCATTTTAGGCGCTTCTGGTGTTGGGTCCTGCTGTGTAGCGCCGTTCACCAACAGGACCATCTCATTTCCCTGCATCTCACTCTCCTCCTCTAGCATCAAGGTATCCACTTGGTCGGGGCTAGCAAACAGAGCCCGTGTGTTGCGCGGCTTGGCGGTACCTTTTCTCGGGGTAGAGGTTGTCCATCTTCTGGGCTCCTCTTGTGGTAGAGCTCTATTGGGATCCCCTTTCGGGCAGGCAGCGGCGAAATGCCCTTTCTCCCCACATCGCAGGCAGAGCCCCTGTCGCATACGCTGATCCCTCAAGCCACTTGGGGTGGAAGTTGGTTTGGGTCTGGCTTGGCCCGCCGCAACACTTGGACGATTGTTACCCAAGGATAAATCCAGCTTCATCATCTGCAAGCGACTTTCGGCCTTCTCGGCTTCCTCCATCCACCCCTGGAGGGTACGAGGTTGCTGAGAGCTGAGAACATTATTGCGGACGTCAACTGCCAGTCCCATTCTATATTGTTGGGCCAACACCGCATCAGTCCAGTCTCGAATTTTTACCGCATGCCTTTGAAACTCTCTGGAGTACTCCCGCACTGAGAGTTTGCCTTGTCTGAAAGTGCGAAGGAAGGCTTCAGCTTTTTGGGCCGCCCCGGATCTTCAAAACGGTTTCTCAAAGCCCACATGAAGTCATCCACATTCCCCAATTCCTCCGCCTCCAGATCATGAAGGGCTACATACCAGCTAGTAGCACTCCCCCGGAACCTGGATGCAATAAACTCCACCTGCTGTTCTTCATCTGGGAACACATAGCCCCATCTTTGTACAAATTTACCAACTTGTAATATGAAAAAGGACACAGTCTCTGGATCTCCATCAAAAGTGATCTCAAGCATATCTTTGGGGCGGATTACCGGGGGGCCGGCGCCATGATCGGTACTGGCTGCATGAGGGGTGCTGGAGCCGGAGGCTGAGGTGGAGGCACAACTGGCGGCTGGACAGGTCCTGGTGGCCCTGGCCCTGCTCCCGGTACTGGGGCCACTACTGGAGGTGGGGCCGGCGCTGGCTGGCCCGGCCCTGGCCCGGGTGGCACTGGTTGGCCTGGCCCTGGCCCTGGGGCCGCTGGTTGGCCCGGCCCTGGACCTGGCGGTACTGGTTGGCCTGGCCCCGGGCCCGGAGGAGGAGGAGGTGGCCGTCCCGGCACCAACGGTGGCGCCGGGGCTGGAGCCGGTGCAGGGGCAGGTCTGGGTTGTGTCAGCGGATGGGCTCTAATAGCTTGGTCCATCATCTGGGGTAGGGACTGCATTAGTTTACTCATATCCCTTACCAGTCGTCGGATATCCTCTTGGATGGAGTCCATGCGGGCATCAGTGTCCTGGCTGGACCCCGTTCTGGGAGATCCTCGGGACACCCGCCCCTGGGGAAGACCAAAACTACCTCTGGGATCCAGGAGGCTGTCACGGCTCTGGCTTCCCGGCATAGTCCAGGTAGTCTGGGTAGTGTCCAACAGGTTTTTAGTCCAATCGCGCGATCTGCGAAATGTCACCCCTTTATCCCAGGGTGTCGGGACTCCTGGCACATAGGTTCGTGGAACCGCACCACCCTGACTTGGTATCAGCCCGGCCGGGCTGTAGATCGGGAGTGCGTACGTGGCTCCAATTGTGCCAATCGATGGTGGGGTAGCCAACACGGCTGCTGAATAGGCAGTTGGTGTCGTCACCACTGTAGTTGTAGTCACAGGAACCACGGTGGTAGTTGGAATGGTCACCACTGGAGCAGCCACAGAGGTAACGGGAGCCGTGGCTCCCAATGCAGTAGTCACTGGAACGACACCTGTGGCTCCCGCCGTAGTGATCGTCGGAACTGCCCCGGCGGCTCCCGAGGTAGTAATCAACGGGACTGCGCCCGGGGCTCCCTTTCCCGCCCCGCTCATCGTGGTGGATGGCGGACGTCGACGGTGAGGGAAAGATGTAGATTCCTGACAATTTCTGTCAGGTGTAAAATCAAGTAGATCCAGTCATTCTTGCACGAAGAAAGGTTTATTAGGATTAACTTGCTAAAACCCACAGTAGAAGGTCATTGTCAGGAATGGGGAGCAAAGCAGAGCCGGCTAACTTATAGTGTGATGCAATGAAGCGCCTAGCGAATAAAACTTGAGCACTCGCGCGGGAACTCCCGGCGGGAGAAATACTTCATAAGCGGGAGACTACTCCCCCCCTCCCCTTGCCTTCCCAGGACTGGAAAATTCTCAGCGAAACAAGAATAGTCCAAAGCCTACATTCAAGGCCACCGTGATAAGGAAAAGCGGCAGGGAAGAAGCTCCCACGTTTCAGGCTGCATAGCTACGCAAGCGCAAAGCGGGGTAGAAACAAAACACAATGGATGCAGTGAGAAACATCAAAGACATCACTTTCTGACACTCGGTTAGGAGGTGCGCCCTCAATAGCCACGCAAGGCTTACAGTGCTCGGTTAGGAGGTGCGCCCTCAATAGCCACGCAAGGCTTACAGTGCTCGGTTAGGAGGTGCACCCTCTATAGCCACGCAAGGCTTACAGTTCTCGGTTAGGAGGTGCACCCTCAATAGCCAAGCAAGGCTTACAATGCTCCGTTAGGAGGTGCTCTCTCAATAGCCACGCAAGGCTTACAGTGCTCGGTTAGGAGTTGCGCCATCAATAGCCACGCAAGGCTTACAGTGCTCGGTTAGGAGGTGCACCCTCTATAGCCACGCAAGGCTTACAGTTCTCG
>JAPDNY010000495.1:0-35685 GCA_029375565.1 Gekko gecko
CTGGGGCTGACATTCCACTCCGTGGCCTCTCATTCCTGTCCCAGAACACTCCTGGAGCACTCTGGGGCTGTCATTCCACTCCGTGGCCTCTCACTTCCCTGTCCCTGCACTCTCCTGCTGCACCCTGGAGCTGTCATTCCACTCCGTGGCCTCTCCTTCCTGTCCCTGCACACTCCTGCTGCACCCTGGGGCTGTCATTCCACTCTGGGACGTGTCATTCCAGTCCCAGAACACTTCCTGGTGCACCCTGGGGCTGACATTCCACTCCGTGGCCTCTCATTCCTGTCCCCAGAACACTCCTGAGCACTCTGGGGCTGTCATTCCACTCCGTGGCCTCTCATTCCTCTCTCCGCCACACTCCTGCTACACCCTGGGACTGTCATTCCACTCCGTGGCCTCTCATTCCTGTCCCTGCACTCTCCTGCTGCACCTGGGGCTGTCATTCCACTCCGTTGCCTCTCATTCTGTCCCTGCACACTCCTGCTGCACCCTGGGGCTGTCATTCCACTCTGGGACATGTCATTCCATGTCCCAGAACACTCCTGGAACACCCTGGGGCTGTCATTCCACTCCTGGACATCTCATTCCAGTCCCGAATACTCCTGCAGCACCTTGGGGCTGTCATTCTCACTCCGTGGCCTCTTATTCCAGTCCCTGCACACTCCTGCTACACCCTGGGAGCTGTCATTCCAATCTGGGACATGCTCATTCCGGTCCCAGAACACTCCTGGAACACCCTGAGGGCTGTCATTCCACTCTGGGACATGTCATTCCAGTCCCGGAATACTCCTGCAGCACCCTGGGGCTGTCATTCTACTCCGTGGCCTCTCCTTCCCTGTCCCTGTACTCTCCTGCTACACCCTGGGACTGTCATTCCACTCTGTGGCCTCTCTCATTCCTGTCCCTGCACTCTCCTGCTGCACCCTGGGGCTGTCATTCCACTCCGTGGCCTCTCCTTCCTGTCCCTGAACTCTCCTGTTGCACCCTGGGTCTGTCACATTCCACTCTGGGACATGTCATTCCTGTCCCTGCACACTCCTGCTGCACCCTGGGGCTGTCATTCCACTCCGTGGCCTCTCATTCCTGTCCCTGAACTCTCCTGCTGCACCCTGGGGCTGTCATTCCACTCCGTGGCCTCTCATTCCTGTCCCTGCAAACTCCTGCTGCACCCTGGGGCTTTCATTCCACTCCGTGGCCTCTCATTCCCTGTCCACTGCACCTCCTGCTGCACCCTGGGGCTGTCATTCCACTCCGTGGCCTCTCCTTACTGTCCCTGCACTCTCCTGTTGCACCCTGGGGGCTGTCATTCCACTCTGGGACATGTCATTCCAGTCCCAGAACACTCCTGGAGCACCCTGGGGCTGTCATTCCACTCTTGTACATGTCATTCCACTCCCAGAAAACTCCAGCAGCACCCTGGGGCTGTCATTCCACTCCGTGGCCTCTCATTCCTGTCTCTGCACACTCCTGCTGCACCCTGGGGCTGTCATTCCACTCCATGGCCTCTCATTCCAGTCCCAGAACACTCCTGCTGCATCCTGGGGCTGTCATTCCACTCTGGGACATGTCATTCCAGTCTCAGAACACTTCTGGTGCACCCTGGGGCTGACATTCCACTCCGTGGCCTCTCATTCCTGTCCCAGAACACTCCTGGAGCACTCTGGGGCTGTCATTCCACTCCGTGGCCTCTCATTCCTGTCCCTGTACTCTCCTGCTGCACCCTGGGGCTGTCATTCCACTCCGTGGCCTCTCCTTCCTGTCCCTGCACTCTCCTGCTGCACCCTGGGGCTGTCATTCCACTCCGTGGCCTCTCATTCCTCTCCCTGCACTCTCCTGCTGCACCCTGGGTCTGTCATTCCACTCCGTGGCCTCTCATTCCTCTCCCTGCACACTCCTGCTACACCCTGGGGCTGTCATTCCACTCCGTGGCCTCTCATTCCTGTCCCTGTACTCTCCTGCTGCACCCTGGGGCTGTCATTCCACTCCGTGGCCTCTTATTCCTCTCCCTGCACTCTCCTGCTGCACCCTGGGGCTGTCATTCCACTCCGTTGCCTCTCAATCCTGTCCCTGCACACTCCTGCTGCACCCTGGGGCTGTCATTCCACTCTGGGACATGTCATTCCAGTCCCAGAACACTCCTGGAACACCCTGGGGCTGTCATTCCACTCTGGGACATCTCATTCCAGTCCCCGAATACTCCTGCAGCACCCTGCGGCCTGTCATTCTACTCCGTGGCCTCTTATTCCTGTCCCTGCACACTCCTGCTACACCCTGGGGCTGTCATTCCACTCTGGGACATGTCATTCCGGTCCCAGAACACTCCTGGAACACCCTGGGGCTGTCATTCCACTCTGGGATATGTAATTCCAGTTCTAGAACACTCCTGGAGCACCCTGGGAGCTGTCATTCCACTCTGGGACATGTCATTCCAGTCCCAGAACACTCCAGTAGCACCCTGGGGCTGTCATTCCACTCTGGGACATGTCATTGCACTCTCCAGAAACTCCTGCAGCACCCTGGGGCTGTCATTCCACTCCGTGGCCTCTCATTCCTGTCCCTGCACTCTCCTGCTGCACCCTGGGGCTGTCATTCCACTCCGTTACCTCTCATTCCTGTCCCTGCACACTCCTGCTGCACCCTGGGGCTGTCATTCCAATCTGGGACATGTCATTCCAGTCCTAGAACACTCCTGAGCACCCTGGGGCTGTCATTCCACTCTGGGACATGTCATTCCAGTCTCAGAACACTTCTGGTGCACCCTGGGGCTGACATTCCACTCCGTGGCCTCTCATTCCTGTCCCAGAACACTCCTGGAGCACTCTGGGGCTGTCATTCCACTCCGTGGCCTCTCATTCCTGTCCCTGCACTCTCCTGCTGCACCCTGGGGCTGTCATTCCACTCCGTGGCCTCTCCTTCCTGTCCCTGCACACTCCTGCTGCACCCTGGGGCTGTCATTCCACTCTGGGACATGTCATTCCAGTCCCAGAACACTCCTGGAACACCCTGGGGCTGTCATTCCACTCTGGGACATCTCATTCCAGTCCCCGAATACTCCTGCAGCACCGTGCGGCTGTCATTCTACTCCGTGGCCTCTTATTCCTGTCCCTGCACACTCCTGCTACACCCTGGGGCTGTCATTCCACTCTGGGACATGTCATTCCGGTCCCAGAACACTCCTGGAACACCCTGGGGCTGTCATTCCACTCTGGGATATGTAATTCCAGTTCTAGAACACTCCTGGAGCACCCTGGGGCTGTCATTCCACTCTGGGACATGTCATTCCAGTCCCAGAACACTCCAGTAGCACCCTGGGGCTGTCATTCCACTCTGGGACATGTCATTGCACTCTCCAGAAACTCCTGCAGCACCCTGGGGCTGTCATTCCACTCCGTGGCCTCTCATTCCTGTCCCTGCACTCTCCTGCTGCACCCTGGGGCTGTCATTCCACTCCGTTACCTCTCATTCCTGTCCCTGCACACTCCTGCTGCACCCTGGGGCTGTCATTCCAATCTGGGACATGTCATTCCAGTCCTAGAACACTCCTGGAGCACCCTGGGGCTGTCATTCCACTCTGGGACATGTAATTCCAGTCTCAGAACACTTCTGGTGCACCTGGGGCTGACATTCCACTCCGTGGCCTCTCATTCCTGTCCCAGAACACTCCTGGAGCACTCTGGGGCTGTCATTCCACTCCGTGGCCTCTCATTCCTGTCCCTGCACTCTCCTGCTGCACCCTGGGGCTGTCATTCCACTCCGTTTCCTCTTATTCCTGTCCCTGCACACTCCTGCTGCACCCTGGGGCTGTCATTCCACTCTGGGACATTTCATTCCGGTCCCAGAACACTCCTGGAACACCCTGGGGCTGTCATTCCACTCTGGGACATGTCATTCCAGTCCCAGAACACTCCTGTAGCATCCTGGGACTGTCATTCCACTCTGGGACATGTCATTCCAGTCTCCAGAAACTCCTGCTAGCACCCTGGGGCTGTCATTCCACTCTGTGGCCTCTCATTCCTGTCCCTGCACTCTCCTGCTGAACCCAGGGGCTGTCATTCCACTCCGTGGCCTCTCATTCCTCTCCCTGCACTCTCCTGCTGCACCCTGGGGCTGTCATTGCACTCCGTGGCCTCTCATTCCTGTCCCTGCACTCTCCTGCTGCACCCTGGGGCTCTCATTCCACTCCGTTGCCTCTCATTCCTGTCCCTGCACACTCCTGCTGCACCCTGGGCCTGTCATTCCACTCTGGGACATGTCATTCCAGTCCCAGAACACTCCTGGAACACCCTGGGGCTGTCATTGCACTCTGGGACATGTCTTTCCAGTCCCAGAACTCTTCTGCTGCACCCTGGGGCTGTCATTCCACTCTGTGACATGTCATTCCAGTCCCAGAACACTCCTGGAGCACCCTGAGGCTGTCATTCCACTCCGTGGGCTCTCATTCCTGTCCCTGCACTCTCCTGCTGCACCCTGGGGCTGTCATTCCACTCCGTGGCCTCTTATTCCTCTCCCTGCACTCTCCTGCTGCACCCTGGGTCTGTCATTCCACTCCGTGGCCTCTCATTCCTCTCCCTGCACACTCCTGCTACACCCTGGGGCTGTCATTCCACTCCGTGGCCTCTCATTCCTGTCCCTGCACTCTCCTGCTGCACCCTGGGGCTGTCATTCCACTCCGTTGCCTCTCATTCCTGTCCCTGCACACTCCTGCTGCACCCTGGGGCTGTCATTCCACTCTGGGACATGTCATTCCAGTCCCAGAACACTCCAGGAACACCCTGGGGCTGTCATTCCACTCTGGGACAAGTCATTCCAGTCCCCGAATACTCCTGCAGCACCCTGGGGCTGTCATTCCACTCCGTGGCCTCTCATTCCTGTCCCTGCACTCTCCTGCTGCACCCTGGGGCTGTCATTCCACTCCGTGGCCTCTCATTCCTGTCCCTGCACACTCCTGCTGCACCCTGGGGCTGTCATTCCACTCCGTGGCCTCTCATTCCTGTCCCTGCACACTCCTGCTGCACCCTGGGGCTGTCATTCCACTCTGGGACATGTCATTCCACTCCCAGAACACTCCTGTTGCACCCTGGGGCTGTCATTCCACTCTGGGACATGTCGTTCCACTCCCAGAACACTCCTGCTAAACCCTGGGGCTGTCATTCCACTCCGTGGCCTCTCATTCCTGTCCCTGCACGCTCCTGCTGTACCCTGGGGCTTTCATTCCACTCTGGGACATGTCATTCCGGTCCCAGAACACTCCTGGAACACCCTGGGGCCGTCATTCTACTCTGGGACATGTAATTCCATTCTCCGCAAACTCCTGCAGCACCCTGGGGCTGTCATTCCACTCTGGGACATGTCATTCCAGTCCCAGAACTCTCCTGCTGCACCCTGGGGCTGTCATTCCACTCTGGGACATGTCATTCCAGTCCCAGAACACTCTTGCTGCACCCTGGGGCTGTCATTCCACTTTGGGACATGTCATTCCAGTCCCAGAACACTCCTGGAGCACCCTGGGGCTGTCATTCCACACTTGGACATTTCATTCCACTCCCAGAACACTCCTGGAGCACCCTGGGGCTGTCATTCCACTCTGGGACATGTCATTCCAGTCCCAATTCACTTCTGGAGAACCCTGGGGCTGTCATTCCACTCTGGGACATGTCATTCCATTCCCAGAACACTCCTGCTGCACCCTAGGGCTCTCATTCCACTCCGTGGCCTCTCATTACTGTCCCTGCACTCTCCTGCTGTACCCTGGGGCTGTCATTCCACTCTGGGACATGTCATTCCGGTCCCCGAACACTTCTGGAACACCCTGGGGCCGTCATTCTACTCTGGGACATGTCATTCCATTCTCCGGAACCTCCTGCAGCACCCTGGGGCTGTCATTCCACTCTGGGACATGTCATTCCAGTCCCAGAACTCTCCTGCTCCACCCTGGGGCTGTCATTCCACTCTGGGACATGTCATTCCAGTCCCAGAACACTCCTGGAGCACCCTGGGGCTGTCATTCCACTCTGGGACATGTCATTCCAGTCCCAGAACACTCCTGCTGCCCCCAAGGGGCTGTCATTCCACTTTGGGACATGTCATTCCAGTCCCAGAACACTCCTGGAGCACCCTGGGGCTGTCATTCCACTCCGTGGCCTCTTATTCCTCTCCCTGCACTCTCCTGCTGCACCCTGGGTCTGTCATTCCACTCCGTGGCCTCTCATTCCTCTCCCTGCACACTCCTGCTACACCCTGGGGCTGTCATTCCACTCCGTGGCCTCTCATTCCTGTCCCTGCACTCTCCTGCTGCACCCTCGGGCTGTCATTCCACTCCGTTGCCTCTCATTCCTGTCCCTGCACACACCTGCTGCACCCTGGGGCTGTCATTCCACTCTGGGACGTTTCATTCCAGTCCCAGAACACTCCTGGAACACCCTGGGGCTGTCATTCCACTCTGGGACATGTCATTCCAGTCCCCGAATACTCCTGCAGCACCCTGGGGCTGTCATTCCACTCCGTGGCCGCTCATTCCTGTCCCTGCACACTCCTGCTGCACCCTGGGGCTGTCATTCCACTCTGGGACATGTCATTCCAGTTCTAGAACACTCCTGGAGCACCCTGGGGCTGTCATTCCACTCTGGGACATGTCATTCCAGTCCCAGAACACTCCAGTAGCACCCTGGGGCTGTCATTCCACTCTGGGACATGTCATTCCACTCTCCAGAAACTCCTGCAGCACCCTGGGGCTGTCATTCCACTCCGTGGCCTCTCATTCCTGTCCCTGCACTCTCCTGCTGCACCCTGGGGCTGTCATTCCACTCCGTTGCCTCTCATTCCTGTCCCTGCACACTCCTGCTGCACCCTGGGGCTGTCATTCCAATCTGGGACATGTCATTCCAGTTCTAGGAACACTCCTGGAGCACCCTGGGGCTGTCATTCCACTCTGGGACATGTCATTCCAGTCTCAGAACACTTCTGGTGCACCCTGGGGCTGACATTCCACTCCGTGGCCTCTCATTCCTGTCCCAGAACACTCCTGGAGCACTCTGGGGCTGTCATTCCACTCCGTGGCCTCTCATTCCTGTCCCTGCACTCTCCTGCTGCACCCTGGGGCTGTCATTCCACTCCGTGGCCTCTCCTTCCTGTCCCTGCACTCTCCTGCTTCACCCAGGGGCTGTCATTCCACTCCGTGGCCTCTCATTCCTCTCCCTGCACTCTCCTGCTGCACCCTGGGGCTGTCATTGCACTCCGTGGCCTCTCATTCCTGTCCCTGCACTCTCCTGCTGCACCCTGGGGCTCTCATTCCACTCCGTTGCCTCTCATTCCTGTCCCTGCACACTCCTGCTGCACCCTGGGCCTGTCATTCCACTCTGGGACATGTCATTCCCAGTCCCAGAACACTCCTGGAACACCCTGGGGCTGTCATTCCACTCTGGGACATGTCATTCCAGTCCTAGAACACTCCTGGAGCACCCTGGGGCTTTCATTCCACTCTGGGACATGTCATTCCAGTCTCCAGAAACTCCTGCAGCACCCTGGAGCTGTCATTCCACTCCGTGGCCTCTCATTACTGTCCCTGCACACTCCTGCTGCACCCTGGGGCTGTCATTCCACTCTGTGACATGTCATTGCAGTCCCAGAACTCTCCTGGAGCACCCTGGGGCTGTCATTCCACTCTGGGACATGTCATTCCAGTCCCAGAACACTCCTGGAGCACCCTGGGGCTATCATTTCACTCTGGGACATCTCATTCCAGTCCCAGAACACTCCTGGAGCACCCTGGGGCTGTCATTCCACTCTGGGACATGTCATTCCAGTCCCAGAACACTCCTGCTGCAGCCTGGGGCTGTCACTCCACTCAGTGACCTCTCCTTTATGTCCCTGGACTCTCCTGCTGCACCCTGGGGCTGTCATTCCACTCCGTGGCCTCTCCTTCCTGTCCCTGAACTCTCCTGCTACACCCTGGCGCTGTCATTCCACTCTGTGGCCTCTCATTCCTGTCCCTGCACACTCCTGCTGCACCCTGGGGCTGTCATTCCACTCCGTGGCCTCTCATTCCTGTCCCTGAACTCTCCTGCTGCACCCTGGGGCTGTCATTCCACTCCGTGGCCTCTCATTCCTGTCCCTGCACTCTCCTGTTGCACCCTGGGGCTGTCATTCCACTCTGGGACATGTCATTCCAGTCCCAGAACACTCCTGGAGCACCCTGGGGCTGTCATTCCACTCTTGTACATGTCATTCCACTCCCAGAAAACTCCAGCAGCACCCTGGGGCTGTCATTCCACTCCGTGGCCTCTCATTCCTGTCTCTGCACACTCCTGCTGCACCCTGGGGCTGTCATTCCACTCCATGGCCTCTCATTCCAGTCCCAGAACACTCCTGCTGCATCCTGGGGCTGTCATTCCACTCTGGGACATGTCATTCCAGTCTCAGAACACTTTTGGTGCACCCTGGGGCTGACATTCCCACTCCGTGGCCTCTCATTCCTCTCCCTGCACACTCCTGCTACACCCTGGGGCTGTCATTCCACTCCGTTGCCTCTTATTCCTGTCCCTGCACACTCCTGCTAAACCCTGGGGCTGTCATTCCACTCTGGGACATGTCATTCCAGTCCCAGAACACTCCTGCTGCACCCTGGGGCTGTCATTCCACTCTGGGACATGTCATTCCAGTCCCAGAACACTCTTGCTGCACCCTGGGGCTGTCATTCCACTTTGGGACATGTCATTCCAGTCCCAGAACACTCCTGGAGCACCCTGGGGCTGTCATTCCACACTTGGACATTTCATTCCACTCCCAGAACACTCCTGGAGCACCCTGGGGCTGTCATTCCACTCTGGGACATGTCATTCCAGTCCCAATTCACTTCTGGAGAACCCTGGGGCTGTCATTCCACTCTGGGACATGTCATTCCATTCCCAGAACACTCCTGCTGCACCCTAGGGCTCTCATTCCACTCCGTGGCCTCTCATTACTGTCCCTGCACTCTCCTGCTGTACCCTGGGGCTGTCATTCCACTCTGGGACATGTCATTCCGGTCCCCGAACACTTCTGGAACACCCTGGGGCCGTCATTCTACTCTGGGACATGTCATTCCATTCTCCGGAACCTCCTGCAGCACCCTGGGGCTGTCATTCCACTCTGGGACATGTCATTCCAGTCCCAGAACTCTCCTGCTCCACCCTGGGGCTGTCATTCCACTCTGGGACATGTCATTCCAGTCCCAGAACACTCCTGGAGCACCCTGGGGCTGTCCATTCCACTCTGGGACATGTCATTCCAGTCCCAGAACACTCCTGCTGCCCCCAAGGGGCTGTCATTCCACTTTGGGACATGTCATTCCAGTCCCAGAACACTCCTGGAGCACCCTGGGGCTGTCATTCCACTCCGTGGCCTCTTATTCCTCTCCCTGCACTCTCCTGCTGCACCCTGGGTCTGTCATTCCACTCCGTGGCCTCTCATTCCTCTCCCTGCACACTCCTGCTACACCCTGGGGCTGTCATTCCACTCCGTGGCCTCTCATTCCTGTCCCTGCACTCTCCTGCTGCACCCTCGGGCTGTCATTCCACTCCGTTGCCTCTCATTCCTGTCCCTGCACACACCTGCTGCACCCTGGGGCTGTCATTCCACTCTGGGACGTTTCATTCCAGTCCCAGAACACTCCTGGAACACCCTGGGGCTGTCATTCCACTCTGGGACATGTCATTCCAGTCCCCGAATACTCCTGCAGCACCCTGGGGCTGTCATTCCACTCCGTGGCCGCTCATTCCTGTCCCTGCACACTCCTGCTGCACCCTGGGGCTGTCATTCCACTCCTGGGACATGTCATTCCAGTTCTAGAACACTCCTGGAGCACCCTGGGGCTGTCATTCCACTCTGGGACATGTCATTCCAGTCCCAGAACACTCCAGTAGCACCCTGGGGCTGTCATTCCACTCTGGGACATGTCATTCCACTCTCCAGAAACTCCTGCAGCACCCTGGGGCTGTCATTCCACTCCGTGGCCTCTCATTCCTGTCCCTGCACTCTCCTGCTGCACCCTGGGGCTGTCATTCCACTCCGTTGCCTCTCATTCCTGTCCCTGCACACTCCTGCTGCACCCTGGGGCTGTCATTCCAATCTGGGACATGTCATTCCAGTCCTAGAACACTCCTGGAGCACCCTGGGGCTGTCATTCCACTCTGGGACATGTCATTCCAGTCTCAGAACACTTCTGGTGCACCCTGGGGCTGACATTCCACTCCGTGGCCTCTCATTCCTGTCCCAGAACACTCCTGGAGCACTCTGGGGCTGTCATTCCACTCCGTGGCCTCTCATTCCTGTCCCTGCACTCTCCTGCTGCACCCTGGGGCTGTCATTCCACTCCGTGGCCTCTCCTTCCTGTCCCTGCACTCTCCTGCTTCACCCAGGGGCTGTCATTCCACTCCGTGGCCTCTCATTCCTCTCCCTGCACTCTCCTGCTGCACCCTGGGGCTGTCATTGCACTCCGTGGCCTCTCATTCCTGTCCCTGCACTCTCCTGCTGCACCCTGGGGCTCTCATTCCACTCCGTTGCCTCTCATTCCTGTCCCTGCACACTCCTGCTGCACCCTGGGCCTGTCATTCCACTCTGGGACATGTCATTCCAGTCCCAGAACACTCCTGGAACACCCTGGGGCTGTCATTCCAATCTGGGACATGTCATTCCAGTCCTAGAACACTCCTGGAGCACCCTGGGGCTTTCATTCCACTCTGGGACATGTCATTCCAGTCTCCAGAAACTCCTGCAGCACCCTGGAGCTGTCATTCCACTCCGTGGCCTCTCATTACTGTCCCTGCACACTCCTGCTGCACCCTGGGGCTGTCATTCCACTCTGTGACATGTCATTGCAGTCCCAGAACTCTCCTGGAGCACCCTGGGGCTGTCATTCCACTCTGGGACATGTCATTCCAGTCCCAGAACACTCCTGGAGCACCCTGGGGCTATCATTTCACTCTGGGACATCTCATTCCAGTCCCAGAACACTCCTGGAGCACCCTGGGGCTGTCATTCCACTCTGGGACATGTCATTCCAGTCCCAGAACACTCCTGCTGCAGCCTGGGGCTGTCACTCCACTCAGTGACCTCTCCTTTATGTCCCTGGACTCTCCTGCTGCACCCTGGGGCTGTCATCTCCACTCCGTGGCCTCTCCTTCCTGTCCCTGTACTCTCCTGCTACACCCTGGGGCTGTCATTCCACTCTGTGGCCTCTCATTCCTGTCCCTGCACACTCCTGCTGCACCCTGGGGCTGTCATTCCACTCCGTGGCCTCTCATTCCTGTCCCTGAACTCTCCTGCTGCACCCTGGGGCTGTCATTCCACTCCGTGGCCTCTCATTCCTGTCCCTGCACTCTCCTGTTGCACCCTGGGGCTGTCATTCCACTCTGGGACATGTCATTCCAGTCCCAGAACACTCCTGGAGCACCCTGGGGCTGTCATTCCACTCTTGTACATGTCATTCCACTCCCAGAAAACTCCAGCAGCACCCTGGGGCTGTCATTCCACTCCGTGGCCTCTCATTCCTGTCTCTGCACACTCCTGCTGCACCCTGGGGCTGTCATTCCACTCCATGGCCTCTCATTCCAGTCCCAGAACACTCCTGCTGCATCCTGGGGCTGTCATTCCACTCTGGGACATGTCATTCCAGTCTCAGAACACTTCTGGTGCACCCTGGGGCTGACATTCCACTCCGTGGCCTCTCATTCCTGTCCCAGAACACTCCTGGAGCACTCTGGGGCTGTCATTCCACTCCGTGGCCTCTCATTCCTGTCCCTGCACTCTCCTGCTGCACCCTGGGGCTGTCATTCCACTCCGTGGCCTCTCATTCCTGTCCCTGCACTCTCCTGCTGCACCCAGGGGCTGTCATTCCACTCCGTGGCCTCTCATTCCTCTCCCTGCACTCTCCTGCTGCACCCTGGGTCTGTCATTCCACTCCGTGGCCTCTCATTCCTCTCCCTGCACACTCCTGCTACACCCTGGGGCTGTCATTCCACTCCGTGGCCTCTCCTTCCTGTCCCTGCACTCTCCTGCTGCACCCTGGGTCTCTCATTCCACTCCGTGGCCTCTCATTCCTCTCTCTGCACACTCCTGCTACACCCTGGGACTATCATTCCACTCCGTGGCCTCTCATTCCTGTCCCTGCACTCTCCTGCTGCACCCTGGGGCTGTCATTCCACTCCGTTGCCTCTCATTCCTGTCCCTGCACACTCCTGCTGCACCCTGGGGCTGTCATTCCACTCTGGGACATGTCATTCCAGTCCCAGAACACTCCTGGAACACCCTGAGGCTGTCATTCCACTCTGTGACATCTCATTCCAGTCCCCGAACACTCCTGCAGCACCCTGGGGCTGTCATTCTACTCCGTGGCCTCTTATTCCTGTCCCTGCACACTCCTGCTACACCCTGGGGCTGTCATTCCACTCTGGGACATGTCATTCCGGTCCCAGAACACTCCTGGAACACCCTGGGGCTGTCATTCCACTCTGGGACATGTCATTCCAGTCCCGGAATACTCCTGCAGCACCCTGGGGCTGTCATTCTACTCCGTGGCCTCTTATTCCTGTCCCTGCACACTCCTGCTACACCCTGGGGCTGTCATTCCACTCTGGGACATGTCATTCCGGTCCCAGAACACTCCTGGAACACCCTGGGGCTGTCATTCCACTCTGGGACATGTCATTCCAGTCCCGGAATACTCCTGCAGCACCCTGGGGCTGTCATTCTACTCCGTGGCCTCTTATTCCTGTCCCTGCACACTCCTGCTGCACCCTGGAGCTGTCATTCCACTCTGGGACATGTCATTCCGGTCCCAGAAAACTCCTGGAACACCCTGGGGCTGTCGTTCCACTCTGGGACATGTCATTCCAGTCTCCATAAACTCCTGCAGCACCCTGTGGCTGTCATTCCACTCTGGGACATGTCATTGCAGTCCCTGAACTCTCCTGGAGCACCCTGGGGCTGTCATTCCACTCTGGGACATGTCATTCCAGTCCCAGAACTCTCCTGCTGCACCCTGGGGCTGTCATTCCACTCTGGGACATGTCATTCCAGTCCCAGAACACTCCTGCAGCACCCTGGGGCTGTCATTCCACTCCGTGGCCTCTCATTCCTGTCCCTGCACTCTCCTGCTGCACCCTGGGGCTGTCATTCCACTCCGTGGCCTCTTATTCCTCTCCCTGCACTCTCCTGCTGCACCCTGGGTCTGTCATTCCACTCCGTGGCCTCTCATTCCTCTCCCTGCACACTCCTGCTACACCCTGGGGCTGTCATTCCACTCCGTGGCCTCTCATTCCTGTCCCTGCACTCTCCTGCTGCACCCTGGGGCTGTCATTCCACTCCGTTGCCTCTCATTCCTGTCCCTGCACACTCCTGCTGCACCCTGGGGCTGTCATTCCACTCCGTGGCCTCTCATTCCTCTCTCTGCACACTCCTGCTACACCCTGGGACTGTCATTCCACTCCGTGGCCTCTCATTCCTGTCCCTGCACTCTCCTGCTGCACCCTGGGGCTGTCATTCCACTCCGTTGCCTCTCATTCCTGTCCCTGCACACTCCTGCTGCACCCTGGGGCTGTCATTCCACTCTGGGACATGTCATTCCAGTCCCAGAACACTCCTGGAACACCCTGGGGCTGTCATTCCACTCTGGGACATCTCATTCCAGTCCCCGAATACTCCTGCAGCACCCTGGGGCTGTCATTCTACTCCGTGGCCTCTTATTCCTGTCCCTGCACACTCCTGCTACACCCTGGGGCTGTCATTCCACTCTGGGACATGTCATTCCGGTCCCAGAACACTCCTGGAACACCCTGGGGCTGTCATTCCACTCTGGGACATGTCATTCCAGTCCCGGAATACTCCTGCAGCACCCTGGGGCTGTCATTCTACTCCGTGGCCTCTTATTCCTGTCCCTGCACACTCCTGCTGCACCCTGGGGCTGTTATTCCACTCTGGGACATGTCATTCCGGTCCCAGAAAACTCCTGGAACACCCTGGGGCTGTCGTTCCACTCTGGGACATGTCATTCCAGTCTCCATAAACTCCTGCAGCACCCTGGGGCTGTCATTCCACTCTGGGACATGTCATTGCAGTCCCTGAACTCTCCTGGAGCACCCTGGGGCTGTCATTCCACTCTAGGACATGTCATTCCAATCCCAGAACTCTCCTGCTGCACCCTGGGGCTGTCATTCCACTCTGGGACATGTCATTCCAGTCCCAGAACACTCCTGCAGCACCCTGGGGCTGTCATTCCACTCCGTGGCCTCTCATTCCTGTCCCTACACTCTCCTGCTGCACCCTGGGGCTGTCATTCCACTCCGTGGCCTCTTATTCCTCTCCCTGCACTCTCCTGCTGCACCCTGGGTCTGTCATTCCACTCTGTGGCCTCTCTTTCCTCTCCCTGCACACTCCTGCTACACCCTGGGGCTGTCATTCCACTCCGTGGCCTCTCATTCCTGTCCCTGCACACTCCTGCTGCACCCTGGGGCTGTCATTCCACTCTGGGACATTTCATTCCGGTCCCAGAACAATCCTGGAACACCCTGGGGCTGTCATTCCACTCTGGGACATGTCATTCCAGTCCCAGAACACTCCTGTAGCATCCTGGGGCTGTCATTCCACTCTGGGACATGTCATTCCAGTCTCCAGAAACTCCTGTAGCACCCTGGGGCTGTCATTCCACTCTGTGGCCTCTCATTCCTGTCCCTGCACTCTCCTGCTGCACCCTGGGGCTGTCATTCCACTCCGTTGCCTCTCATTCCTGTCCCTGCACACTCCTGCTGCACCCTGGGGCTGTCATTCCACTCTGGGACATGTCATTGCAGTCCCAGAACACTCCTGCAGCACCCTGGGGCTGTCATTCCACTCCGTGGCCTCTCCTTCCTGTCCCTGCACTCTCCTGTTGCACCCTGGGGCTGTCATTCCACTCTGGGACATGTCATTCCACTCCCAGAACACTCCTGTTGCACCCTGGGGCTGTCATTCCACTCTGGGACATGTCGTTCCACTCCCAGAACACTCCTGCTAAACCCTGGGGCTGTCATTCCACTCCGTGGCCTCTCATTCCTGTCCCTGCACGCTCCTGCTGTACCCTGGGGCTTTCATTCCACTCTGGGACATGTCATTCCGGTCCCAGAACACTCCTGGAACACCCTGGGGCCGTCATTCTACTCTGGGACATGTCATTCCATTCTCCGCAAACTCTTGCAGCACCCTGGGGCTGTCATTCCACTCTGGGACATGTCATTCCAGTCCCAGAACTCTCCTGCTGCACCCTGGGGCTGTCATTCCACTCTGGGACATGTCATTCCAGTCCCAGAACACTCCTGCTGCACCCTGGGGCTGTCATTCCACTCTGGGACATGTCATTCCAGTCCCAGAACACTCCTGCTGCACCCTGGGGCTGTCATTCCACTCTGGGACATGTCATTCCAGTCCCAGAACACTCCTGGAGCACCCTGGGGCTGTCATTCCACACTTGGACATTTCATTCCACTCCCAGAACACTCCTGGAGCACCCTGGGGCTGTCATTCCACTCTGGGACATGTCATTCCAGTCCCAGTTCACTTCTGGAGAACCCTGGGGCTGTCATTCCACTCTGGGACATGTCATTCCATTCCCAGAACACTCCTGCTGCACCCTAGGGCTCTCATTCCACTCCGTGGCCTCTCATTACTGTCCCTGCACTCTCCTGCTGTACCCTGGGGCTGTCATTCCACTCTGGGACATGTCATTCCGGTCCCCGAAAACTTCTGGAACACCCTGGGGCCGTCATTCTACTCTGGGACATGTCATTCCATTCTCCGGAACCTCCTGCAGCACCCTGGGGCTGTCATTCCACTCTGGGACATATCATTCCAGTCCCAGAACTCTCCTGCTCCACCCTGGGGCTGTCATTCCACTCTGGGACATGTCATTCCAGTCCCAGAACACTCCTGGAGCACCCTGGGGCTGTCATTCCACTCTGGGACATGTCATTCCAGTCCCAGAACACTCCTGCTGCCCCCAAGGGGCTGTCATTCCACTTTGGGACATGTCATTCCAGTCCCAGAACACTCCTGGAGCACCCTGGGGCTGTCATTCCACTCCGTGGCCTCTTATTCCTCTCCCTGCACTCTCCTGCTGCACCCTGGGTCTGTCATTCCACTCCGTGGCCTCTCATTCCTCTCCCTGGACACTCCTGCTACACCCTGGGGCTGTCATTCCACTCCGTGGCCTCTCATTCCTGTCCCTGCACTCTCCTGCTGCACCCTCGGGCTGTCATTCCACTCCGTTGCCTCTCATTCCTGTCCCTGCACACACCTGCTGCACCCTGGGGCTGTCATTCCACTCTGGGACGTTTCATTCCAGTCCCAGAACACTCCTGGAACACCCTGGGGCTGTCATTCCACTCTGGGACATGTCATTCCAGTCCCCGAATACTCCTGCAGCACCCTGGGGCTGTCATTCCACTCCGTGGCCGCTCATTCCTGTCCCTGCACACTCCTGCTGCACCCTGGGGCTGTCATTCCACTCTGGGACATGTCATTCCAGTCCCAGAACACTCCTGGAACACCCTGGGGCTGTCATTCCACTCTGGGATATGTAATTCCAGTTCTAGAACACTCCTGGAGCACCCTGGGGCTGTCATTCCACTCTGGGACATGTCATTCTAGTCCCAGAACACTCCAGTAGCACCCTGGGGCTGTCATTCCACTCTGGGACATGTCATTCCAGTCTCCAGAAACTCCTGCAGCACCCTGGGGCTGTCATTCCACTCCGTGGCCTCTCATTCCTGTCCCTGCACTCTCCTGCTGCACCCTGGGGCTGTCATTCCACTCCGTTGCCTCTCATTCCTGTCCCTGCACACTCCTGCTGCACCCTGGGGCTGTCATTCCAATCTGGGACATGTCATTCCAGTCCTAGAACACTCCTGGAGCACCCTGGGGCTGTCATTCCACTCTGGGACATGTCATTCCAGTCTCCAGAAACTCCTGCAGCACCCTGGAGCTGTCATTCCACTCCGTGGCCTCTGATTACTGTCCCTGCACACTCCTGCTGCACCCTGGGGCTGTCATTCGACTCTGGGACATGTCATTGCAGTCCCAGAACACTCCTGCAGCACCCTGGGGCTGTCATTCCACTCCGTGGCCTCACATTCCTGTCCCTGCACACACCTGCTGCACCCTGGGGCTGTCATTCCACTCCGTGGCCTCTCATTCCTTTCCCTGCACTCTCCTGCTACACCCTGGGGCGATCATTCCAATCCGTGGCCTCTCATTCCTCTCCCTGCACTCTCCTGCTGCACCCTGGGTCTGTCATGCCACTCTGTGACCTCAAATTCCTCTCCCTGCACACTCCTGCTACACCCTGGGGCTGTTATTCCACTCCGTGGCCTGTTATTCCTCTCCCTGCACTCTCCTGCTGCACCCTGGGGCTGTCATTTCACTCCGTGGCCTCTCATTCCTCTCTCTGCACACTCCTGCTACACCCTGGAGCTGTCATTCCACTCCGTGGCCTCTCATTCCTGTCCCTGCACTCTCCTGCTGCACCCTGGGGCTGTCATTCCACTCCGTGGCGTTTTATTCCTCTCCCTGCACTCTCCTGCTGCACCCTGGAGCTGTCATTCCAATCCGTGGCCTCTCATTCCTCTCCCTGCACACTCCTGCTACACCCTGGGGCTGTCATTCCACTCCGTTGCCTCTTATTCCTGTCCCTGCACACTCCTGCTAAACCCTGGGTCTGTCATTCCATTCTGGGACATGTCATTCCGGTCCCAGAACACTCCTGGAACACCCTGGGGCTGTCATTCCAGTCTGGGACATGTCATTCCAGTCTCCATAAACTCCTGCAGCACCCTGGGGCTGTCATTCCACTGCGTGGCCTCTCATTACTGTCCCTGCAAACTCCTGCTGCCCCCTGGGGCTGTCATTCCACTCTGGGACATGTCATTGCAGTCCCTGAACTCTCCTGGAGCACCCTGGGGCTGTCATTCCACTCTGGGACATGTCATTCCAGTCCCAGAACTCTCCTGCTGCACCCTGGGGCTGTCATTCCACTCTGGGACATGTCATTCCAGTCCCAGAACACTCCTGCAGCACCCTGGGGCTGTCATTCCACTCCGTGGCCTCTCATTCCTGTCCCTGCACTCTCCTGCTGCACCCTGGGTCTGTCATTCCACTCCGTGGCCTCTCATTCCTCTCCCTGCACACTCCTGCTACACCCTGGGGTTGTCATTCCACTCCGTGGCCTCTCATTCCTGTCCCTGCACTCTCCTGCTGCACCCTGGGGCTGTCATTCCACTCCGTTGCCTCTCATTCCTGTCCCTGCACAGTCCTGCTGCACCCTGGGGCTGTCATTCCACTCTGGGACATGTCATTCCAGTCCCAGAACACTCCTGGAACACCCTGGGGCTGTCATTCCACTCTGGGACATGTCATTCCAGTCCCCGAATACTCCTGCAGCTCCCTGGGGCTGTCATTCCACTCCGTGGCCTCTCATTCCTGTCCCTGCACTCTCCTGCTGCACCCTGGGGCTCTCATTCCACTCCGTTGCCTCTTATTCCTGTCCCTGCACACTCCTACTGCACCCTGGGGCTGTCATTCCACTCTGGGACATTTCATTCCGGTCCCAGGACTACTCCTGGAACACCCTGGGGCTGTCATTCCACTATGGGACATGTCATTCCAGTCCCAGAACACTCCTGTAGCACCCTGGGGCTGTCATTCCACTCTGGGACATGTCATTTCTGTCTCCAGAAACTCCTGCAGCACCCTGGGGCTGTCATTCCACTCCGTGGCCTCTCATTCCCTGTCCCTGCACTCTCCTGCTGCACCCTGGGGCTGTCATTCCACTCCGTTGCCTCTCATTCCTGTCCCTGCACACTCCTGCTGCACCCTGGGCCTGTCATTCCACTCTGGGACATGTCATTCCAGTCCCAGAAAACTCCTGGAACACCCTGGGCCTCTCATTCCACTCTGGGACATGTCATTCCAGTCCTAGAACACTCCTGGAGCACCCTGGGGCTGTCATTCCACTCTGGGACATGTCATTCCAGTCTCCAGAAACTCCTGCAGCACCCTGGAGCTGTCATTCCACTCCGTGGCCTCTCATTACTGTCCCTGCACACTCCTGCTGCACCATGGGGCTGTCATTCCACTCTGGGACATGTCATTGCAGTCCCAGAACTCTCCTGGAGCACCCTGGGGCTGTCATTCCACTCTGGGACATGTCATTCCAGTCCCCAGAACACTCCTGGAGCACCATGGGGCTATCATTTCACTCTGGGACATCTCATTCCAGTCCCAGAACACTCCTGGAGCACCCTGGGGCTGTCATTCCACTCTGGGACATGTCATTCCAGTCCCAGAACACTCCTGCTGCAGCCTGGGGCTGTCATTCCACTCATTGACCTCTCCTTTCTGTCCCTGGACTCTCCTGCTGCACCCTGGGGCTGTCATTCCACTCCGTGGCCTCTCCTTCCCTGTCCCTGTACTCTCCTGCTACACCCTGGGGCTGTCATTCCACTCTGTGGCCTCTCATTCCTGTCCCTGCACTCTCCTGCTGCACCCTGGGGCTGTCATTCCACTCCGTGGCCTCTCCTTCCTGTCCCTGAACTCTCCTGTTGCACCCTGGGGCTGTCATTCCACTCTGGGACATGTCATTCCTGTCCCTGCACACTCCTGCTGCACCCTGGGGCTGTCATTCCACTCCGTGGCCTCTCATTCCTGTCCCTGAACTCTCCTGCTGCACCCTGGGGCTGTCATTCCACTCCGTGGCCTCTCATTCCTGTCCCTGCACACTCCTGCTGCACCCTGGGGCTTTCATTCCACTCCGTGGCCTCTCATTCCTGTCCCTGCACTCTCCTGCTGCACCCTGGGGCTGTCATTCCACTCCGTGGCCTCTCCTTCCTGTCCCTGCACTCTCCTGTTGCACCCTGGGGCTGTCATTCCACTCTGGGACATGTCATTCCAGTCCCAGAACACTCCTGGAGCACCCTGGCGCTGTTATTCCACTCTTGTACATGTCATTCCACTCCCAGAAAACTCCAGCAGAACCCTGGGGCTGTCATTCCACTCCGTGGCCTCTCATTCCAGTCTCTGCACACTCCTGCTGCACCCTGGGGCTGTCATTCCACTCCATGGCCTCTCATTCCAGTCCCAGAACACTCCTGCTGCATCCTGAGGCTGTCATTCCACTCTGGGACATGTCATTGCAGTCCCTGAACTCTCCTGGAGCACCCTGGGGCTGTCATTCCACTCTGGGACATGTCATTCCAGTCCCAGAACTCTCCTGCTGCACCCTGGGGCTGTCATTCCACTCTGGGACATGGCATTCCAGTCCCAGAACACTCCTGCAGCACCCTGGGGCTGTCATTCCACTCCGTGGCCTCTCATTCCTGTCCCTGCACTCTCCTGCTGCACCCTGGGGCTCTCATTCCACTCCGTTGCCTCTTATTCCTGTCCCTGCCCACTCCTACTGCACCCTGGGGCTGTCATTCCACTCTGGGACATTTCATTCCCGGTCCCAGAACACTCCTGGAACACCCTGGGGCTGTCATTCCACTCCGTGGCCTCTCATTCCTGTCTCTGCACTCTCCTGCTGCACCCTGGGGCTGTCATTCCACTCCGTTGCCTCTCATTCCTGTCCCTGCACACTCCTGCTGCACCCTGGGGCTGTCATTCCAATCTGGGACATGTCATTCCAGTCCTAGAACACTCCTGGAGCACCCTGGGGCTGTCATTCCACTCTGGGACATGTCATTCCAGTCTCCAGAAACTCCTGCAGCACCCTGGAGCTGTCATTCCACTCCGTGGCCTCTGATTACTGTCCCTGCACACTCCTGCTGCACCCTGGGGCTGTCATTCGACTCTGGGACATGTCATTGCAGTCCCAGAACACTCCTGCAGCACCCTGGGGCTGTCATTCCACTCCGTGGCCTCACATTCCTGTCCCTGCACACACCTGCTGCACCCTGGGGCTGTCATTCCACTCCGTGGCCTCTCATTCCTTTCCCTGCACTCTCCTGCTACACCCTGGGGCGGTCATTCCAATCCGTGGCCTCTCATTCCTCTCCCTGCACTCTCCTGCTGCACCCTGGGTCTGTCATACCACTCTGTGGCCTCAAATTCCTCTCCCTGCACACTCCTGCTACACCCTGGGGCTGTCATTCCACTCCGTGGCCTGTTATTCCTCTCCCTGCACTCTCCTGCTGCACCCTGGGGCTGTCATTTCACTCCGTGGCCTCTCATTCCTCTCTCTGCACACTCCTGCTACACCCTGGAGCTGTCATTCCACTCCGTGGCCTCTTATTCCTGTCCCTGCACTCTCCTGCTGCACCCTGGGGCTGTCATTCCACTCCGTGGTGTCTTATTCCTCTCCCTGCACTCTCCTGCTGCACCCTGGGGCTGTCATTCCACTCCGTGGCCTCTAATTCCTCTCCCTGCACACTCCTGCTACACCCTGGGGCTGTCATTCCACTCCGTTGCCTCTTATTCCTGTCCCTGCACACTCCTGCTAAACCCTGGGTCTGTCATTCCATTCTGGGACATGTCATTCCGGTCCCAGAACACTCCTGGAACACCCTGGGGCTGTCATTCCACTCTGGGACATGTCATTCCAGTCTCCATAAACTCCTGCAGCACCCTGGGGCTGTCATTCCACTGCGTGGCCTCTCATTACTGTCACTGCAAACTCCTGCTGCCCCCTGGGGCTGTCATTCCACTCTGGGACATGTCATTGCAGTCCCTGAACTCTCCTGGAGCACCCTGGGGCTGTCATTCCACTCTGGGACATGTCATTCCAGTCCCAGAACTCTCCTGCTGCACCCTGTGGCTGTCATTCCACTCTGGGACATGTCATTCCAGTCCCAGAACACTCCTGCAGCACCCTGGGGCTGTCATTCCACTCCGTGGCCTCTCATTCCTGTCCCTGCACTCTCCTGCTGCACCCTGGGTCTGTCATTCCCACTCCGTGGCCTCTCATTCCTCTCCCTGCACACTCCTGCTACACCCTGGGGTTGTCATTCCACTCCGTGGCCTCTCATTCCTGTCCCTGCACTCTCCTGCTGCACCCTGGGGCTGTCATTCCACTCCGTTGCCTCTCATTCCTGTCCCTGCACACTCCTGCTGCACCCTGGGGCTGTCATTCCACTCTGGGACATGTCATTCCAGTCCCAGAACACTCCTGTAGCACCCTGGGGCTGTCATTCCACTCTGGGACATGTCATTTCAGTCTCCAGAAACTCCTGCAGCACCCTGGGGCTGTCATTCCACTCCGTGGCCTCTCATTCCTGTCCCTGCACTCTCCTGCTGCACCCTGGGGCTGTCATTCCACTCCGTTGCCTCTCATTCCTGTCCCTGCACACTCCTGCTGCACCCTGGGCCTGTCATTCCACTCTGGGACATGTCATTCCAGTCCCAGAAAACTCCTGGAACACCCTGGGGCTGTCATTCCACTCTGGGACATGTCATTCCAGTCCTAGAACACTCCTGGAGCACCCTGGGGCTGTCATTCCACTCTGGGACATGTCATTCCAGTCTCCAGAAACTCCTGCAGCACCCTGGAGCTGTCATTCCACTCCGTGGCCTCTCATTACTGTCCCTGCACACTCCTGCTGCACCCTGGGGCTGTCATTCCACTCTGGGACATGTCATTGCAGTCCCAGAACTCTCCTGGAGCACCCTGGGGCTGTCATTCCACTCTGGGACATGTCATTCCAGTCCCAGAACACTCCTGGAGCACCCTGGGGCTATCATTTCACTCTGGGACATCTCATTCCAGTCCCAGAACACTCCTGGAGCACCCTGGGGCTGTCATTCCACTCTGGGACATGTCATTCCAGTCCCAGAACACTCCTGCTGCAGCCTGGGGCTGTCATTCCACTCATTGACCTCTCCTTTCTGTCCCTGGACTCTCCTGCTGCACCCTGGGGCTGTCATTCCACTCCGTGGCCTCTCCTTCCTGTCCCTGTACTCTCCTGCTACACCCTGGGGCTGTCATTCCACTCTGTGGCCTCTCATTCCTGTCCCTGCACTCTCCTGCTGCACCCTGGGGCTGTCATTCCACTCCGTGGCCTCTCCTTCCTGTCCCTGAACTCTCCTGCTGCACCCTGGGGCTGTCATTCCACTCTGGGACATGTCATTCCTGTCCCTGCACACTCCTGCTGCACCCTGGGGCTGTCATTCCACTCCGTGGCCTCTCATTCCTGTCCCTGAACTCTCCTGCTGCACCCTGGGGCTGTCATTCCACTCCGTGGCCTCTCATTCCTGTCCCTGCACACTCCTGCTGCACCCTGGGGCTTTCATTCCACTCCGTGGCCTCTCATTCCTGTCCCTGCACTCTCCTGCTGCACCCTGGGGCTGTCATTCCACTCCGTGGCCTCTCCTTCCTGTCCCTGCACTCTCCTGTTGCACCCTGGGGCTGTCATTCCACTCTGGGACATGTCATTCCAGTCCCAGAACACTCCTGGAGCACCCTGGCGCTGTTATTCCACTCTTGTACATGTCATTCCACTCCCAGAAAACTCCAGCAGAACCCTGGGGCTGTCATTCCACTCCGTGGCCTCTCATTCCAGTCTCTGCACACTCCTGCTGCACCCTGGGGCTGTCATTCCACTCCATGGCCTCTCATTCCAGTCCCAGAACACTCCTGCTGCATCCTGGGGCTGTCATTCCACTCTGGGACATGTCATTGCAGTCCCTGAACTCTCCTGGAGCACCCTGGGGCTGTCATTCCACTCTGGGACATGTCATTCCAGTCCCAGAACTCTCCTGCTGCACCCTGGGGCTGTCATTCCACTCTGGGACATGTCATTCCAGTCCCAGAACACTCCTGCAGCACCCTGGGGCTCTCATTCCACTCCGTGGCCTCTCATTCCAGTCCCAGAACTCTCCTGCTGCACCCTGGGGCTGTCATTCCACTCCGTGGCCTCTTATTCCTCTCCCTGCACTCTCCTGCTGCACCCTGGGTCTGTCATTCCCACTCCGTGGCCTCTCATTCCTCTCCCTGCACACTCCTGCTACACCCTGGGGTTGTCATTCCACTCCGTTGCCTCTCATTCCTGTCCCTGCACTCTCCTGCTGCACCCTGGGGCTGTCATTCCACTCCGTTGCCTCTCATTCCTGTCCCTGCACAGTCCTGCTGCACCCTGGGGCTGTCATTCCACTCTGGGACATGTCATTCCAGTCCCAGAACACTCCTGGAACACCCTGGGGCTGTCATTCCACTCTGGGACATGTCATTCCAGTCCCCGAATACTCCTGCAGCACCCTGGGGCTGTCATTCCACTCCGTGGCCTCTCATTCCAGTCCCAGAACACTCCTGCTGCACCCTGGGGCTGTCATTCCACTCCATGGCCTCTCATTCCAGTCCCAGAACACTCCTGCTGCATCCTGGGGCTGTCATTCCACTCTGGGACATGTCATTGCAGTCCCTGAACTCTCCTGGAGCACCCTGGGGCTGTCATTCCACTCTGGGACATGTCATTCCAGTCCCAGAACTCTCCTGCTGCACCCTGGGGCTGTCATTCCACTCTGGGACATGTCATTCCAGTCCCAGAACACTCCTGCAGCACCCTGGGGCTGTCATTCCACTCCGTGGCCTCTCATTCCTGTCCCTGCACTCTCCTGCTGCACCCTGGGGCTGTCATTCCCACTCCGTGGCCTCTTATTCCTCTCCCTGCACTCTCCTACTGCACCCTGGGTCTGTCATTCCACTCCGTGGCCTCTCATTCCTCTCCCTGCACACTCCTGCTACACCCTGGGGTTGTCATTCCACTCCGTGGCCTCTCATTCCTGTCCCTGCACTCTCCTGCTGCACCCTGGGGGCTGTCATTCCACTCCGTTGCCTCTCATTCCTGTCCCTGCACAGTCCTGCTGCACCCTGGGGCTGTCATTCCACTCTGGGACATGTCATTCCAGTCCCAGAACACTCCTGGAACACCCTGGGGCTGTCATTCCACTCTGGGACATGTCATTCCAGTCCCCGAATACTCCTGCAGCACCCTGGGGCTGTCATTCCACTCCGTGGCCTCTCATTCCTGTCCCTGCACTCTCCTACTGCACCCTGGGGCTCTCATTCCACTCCGTTGCCTCTTATTCCTGTCCCTGCACACTCCTACTGCACCCTGGGGCTGTCATTCCACTCCATGGCCTCTCATTCCAGTCCCAGAACACTCCTGCTGCATCCTGGGGCTGTCATTCCACTCTGGGACATGTCATTGCAGTCCCTGAACTCTCCTGGAGCACCCTGGGGCTGTCATTCCACTCTGGGACATGTCATTCCAGTCCCAGAACTCTCCTGCTGCACCCTGGGGCTGTCATTCCACTCTGGGACATGTCATTCCAGTCCCAGAACACTCCTGCAACACCCTGGGGCTGTCATTCCACTCCGTGGCCTCTCATTCCTGTCCCTGCACTCTCCTGCTGCACCCTGGGGCTGTCATTCCACTCCGTGGCCTCTTATTCCTCTCCCTGCACTCTCCTGCTGCACCCTGGGTCTGTCATTCCACTCCGTGGCCTCTCATTCCTCTCCCTGCACACTCCTGCTACACCCTGGGGCTGTCATTCCACTCCGTGGCCTCTCATTCCTGTCCCTGCACTCTCCTGCTGCACCCTGGGGCTGTCATTCCACTCCGTTGCCTCTCATTCCTGTCCCTGCACACTCCTGCTGCACCCTGGGGCTGTCATTCCACTCTGGGACATGTCATTCCAGTCCCAGAACACTCCTGGACCACCCTGGGGCTGTCATTCCACTCTGGGACATGTCATTCCAGTCCCCGAATACTCCTGCAGCACCCTGGGGCTGTCATTCCACTCCGTGGCCTCTTATTCCAGTCCCAGAACACTCCTGCTGCACCCTGGGGCTGTCATTCCACTCCATGGCCTCTTATTCCAGTCCCAGAACACTCCTGCTGCACCCTGGGGCTGTCATTCCACTCTGGGACATTTCATTCCGGTCCCAGAACACTCCTGGAACACCCTGGGGCTGTCATTCCACTCTGGGACATGTCATTCCAGTCCCAGAACACTCCTGTAGCATCCTGGGGCTGTCATTCCACTCTGGGACATGTCATTGCAGTCTCCAGAAACTCCTGTAGCACCCTGGGGCTGTCATTCCACTCTGTGGCCTCTCATTCCTGTCCCTGCACTCTCCTGCTGCACCCTGGGGCTGTCATTCCTCTCCGTTGCCTCTCATTCCTGTCCCTGCACACTCCTGCTGCACCCTGGGGCTGTCATTCCCACTCCGTGGCCTCTCATTCCTGTCCCTGCACTCTCCTGCTGCACCCTGGGGCTGTCATTCCACTCCGTGGCCTATCCTTCCTGTCCCTGCACTCTCCTGTTGCACCCTGGGGCTGTCATTCCACTCTGGGACATGTCATTCCACTCCCAGAACACTCCTGTTGCACCCTGGGGCTGTCATTCCACTCTGGGACATGTCGTTCCACTCCCAGAACACTCCTGCTAAACCCTGGGGCTGTCATTCCACTCCGTGGCCTCTCATTCCTGTCCCTGCACGCTCCTGCTGTACCCTGGGGCTTTCATTCCACTCTGGGACATGTCATTCCGGTCCCAGAACACTCCTGGAACACCCTGGGGCCGTCATTCTACTCTGGGACATGTCATTCCATTCTCCGGAAACTCCTGCAGCACCCTGGGGCTGTCATTCCACTCTGGGACATGTCATTCCAGTCCCAGAACTCTCCTGCTGCACCCTGGGGCTGTCATTCCACTCTGGGACATGTCATTACTGTCCCAGAACACTCCTGCTGCACCCTGGGGCTGTCATTCCATTCTGGGACATGTCATTCCAGTCCCAGAACACTCCTGGAGCACCCTGGGGCTGTCATTCCACACTTGGACATTTCAATCCACTCCCAGAACACTCCTGGAGCACCCTGGGTCTGTCATTCCACTCTGGGACATGTCATTCCAGTCCCAGAACAATTCTGGAGAACCCTGGGGCTGTCATTCCACTCTGGGACATGTCATTCCATTCCCAGAACACTCCCGCTGCACCATAGGGCTCTCTATCCACTCCGTGGCCTCTCATTACTGTCCCTGCACTCTCCTGCTGTACCCTGGGGCTGTCATTCCACTCTGGGACATGTCTTTCCGGTCCCCGAACACTCCTGGAACACCCTGGGGCCGTCATTCTACTCTGGGACATGTCATTCCATTCTCCGGAACCTCCTGCAGCACCCTGGGGCTGTCATTCCACTCTGGGACATGTCATTCCAATCCCAGAACTCTCCTGCTGCACCCTGGGGCTGTCATTCCACTCTGGGACATGTCATTCCAGTCCCAGAACACTCCTGGAGCACCCTGGGGCTGTCATTCCACTCTAGGACATGTCATTCCAGTCCCAGAACACTCCTGGAGCACCCTGGGGCTGTCATTCCACTCTGGGACATGTCATTCCAGTCCCAGAACACTCCTGCTGCCCCCAAGGGGCTGTCATTCCACTTTGGGACATGTCATTCCAGTCCCAGAACACTTCTGGTGCACCCTGGGGCTGTCATTCCACTCCGTGGCCTCTCATTCCTGTCCCTGCACTCTCCTGCTGCACCCTGGGGCTGTCATTCCACTCTGGGACATGTCATTCCAGTCCAGAACACTCCTGCAGCACCCTGGGGCTGTCATTCCATTCCGTGGCCTCTCATTCCTGTCCCTGCACTCTCCTGCTGCACCCTGGGGCTGTCATTCCACTCCGTTGCCTCTCATTCCTGTCCCTGCACACTCCTGCTGCACCCTGGGGCTGTCATTCCACTCTGGGACATTTCATTCAAGTCCCAGAACACTCCTGGAACACCCTGGGGCTGTCATTCCACTCTGGGACATGTCATTCCAGTCCCCGAATACTCCTGCAGCACCCTGGGGCTGTCATTCCACTCCGTGGCCGCTCATTCCTGTCCCTGCACACTCCTGCTGCACCCTGGGGCTGTCATTCCACTCTGGGACATGTCATTCCAGTCCTAGAAAACTCCTGGAGCACCTTGGGGCTGTCATTCCACTTTGGGAAATGTCATTCCAGTCTCCAGAAACTCCTGCAGCACCCTGGGGCTGTCATTCCACTCCGTGGCCTCTCATTAATGTCCCTGCACACTCCTGCTGCACCCTGGGGCTGTCATTCCACTGTGGGACATGTCATTGCAGTCCCAGAACTCTCCTGGAGCACCCTGGGGCTGTCATTCCACTCTGGGACATGTCATTGCAGTCCCAGAACTCTCCTGGAGCACCCTGGGGCTGTCATTCCACTCTGGGACATGTCATTCCAGTCCCAGAACACTCCTGGAGCACCCTGGGGCTGTCATTCCACTCTGGGACATGTCATTCCAGTCCTAGAACACTCCTGGAGCACCCTGGGGCTGTCATTCCACTCTGGGACATGTCATTCCAGTCCCAGAACACTCCTGCAGCACCCTGGGGCTGTCATTCCATTCCGTGGCCTCTCATTCCTTTCCCTGCACTCTCCTGCTACACCCTGGGGCTGTCATTCCACTCCGTGGCCTCTCATTCCTGTCCCTGCACTCTCCTGCTGCACCCTGGGGCTGTCATTCCACTCCGTGGCCTATCCTTCCTGTCCCTGCACTCTCCTGTTGCACCCTGGGGCTGTCATTCCACTCTGGGACATGTCATTCCACTCCCAGAACACTCCTGTTGCACCCTGGGGCTGTCATTCCACTCTGGGACATGTCATTCCACTCCCAGAACACTCCTGCTAAACCCTGGGGCTGTCATTCCACTCCGTGGCCTCTCATTCCTGTCCCTGCACGCTCCTGCTGTACCCTGGGGCTTTCATTCCACTCTGGGACATGTCATTCCGGTCCCAGAACACTCCTGGAACACCCTGGGGCCGTCATTCTACTCTGGGACATGTCATTCCATTCTCCGGAAACTCCTGCAGCACCCTGGGGCTGTCATTCCACTCTGGGACATGTCATTCCAGTCCCAGAACTCTCCTGCTGCACCCTGGGGCTGTCATTCCACTCTGGGACATGTCATTACTGTCCCAGAACACTCCTGCTGCACCCTGGGGCTGTCATTCCATTCTGGGACATGTCATTCCAGTCCCAGAACACTCCTGGAGCACCCTGGGGCTGTCATTCCACACTTGGACATTTCAATCCACTCCCAGAACACTCCTGGAGCACCCTGGGTCTGTCATTCCACTCTGGGACATGTCATTCCAGTCCCAGAACAATTCTGGAGAACCCTGGGGCTGTCATTCCACTCTGGGACATGTCATTCCATTCCCAGAACACTCCCGCTGCACCATAGGGCTCTCTATCCACTCCGTGGCCTCTCATTACTGTCCCTGCACTCTCCTGCTGTACCCTGGGGCTGTCATTCCACTCTGGGACATGTCTTTCCGGTCCCCGAACACTCCTGGAACACCCTGGGGCCGTCATTCTACTCTGGGACATGTCATTCCATTCTCCGGAACCTCCTGCAGCACCCTGGGGCTGTCATTCCACTCTGGGACATGTCATTCCAGTCCCAGAACTCTCCTGCTGCACCCTGGGGCTGTCATTCCACTCTGGGACATGTCATTCCAGTCCCAGAACACTCCTGGAGCACCCTGGGGCTGTCATTCCACTCTGGGACATGTCATTCCAGTCCCAGAACACTCCTGGAGCACCCTGGGGCTGTCATTCCACTCTGGGACATGTCATTCCAGTCCCAGAACACTCCTGCTGCCCCCAAGGGGCTGTCATTCCACTTTGGGACATGTCATTCCAGTCCCAGAACACTTCTGGTGCACCCTGGGGCTGTCATTCCACTCCGTGGCCTCTCATTCCTGTCCCTGCACTCTCCTGCTGCACCCTGGGGCTGTCATTCCACTCTGGGACATGTCATTCCAGTCCAGAACACTCCTGCAGCACCCTGGGGCTGTCATTCCATTCCGTGGCCTCTCATTCCTGTCCCTGCACTCTCCTGCTGCACCCTGGGGCTGTCATTCCACTCCGTTGCCTCTCATTCCTGTCCCTGCACACTCCTGCTGCACCCTGGGGCTGTCATTCCACTCTGGGACATTTCATTCAAGTCCCAGAACACTCCTGGAACACCCTGGGGCTGTCATTCCACTCTGGGACATGTCATTCCAGTCCCCGAATACTCCTGCAGCACCCTGGGGCTGTCATTCCACTCCGTGGCCGCTCATTCCTGTCCCTGCACACTCCTGCTGCACCCTGGGGCTGTCATTCCACTCTGGGACATGTCATTCCAGTCCTAGAAAACTCCTGGAGCACCTTGGGGCTGTCATTCCACTTTGGGAAATGTCATTCCAGTCTCCAGAAACTCCTGCAGCACCCTGGGGCTGTCATTCCACTCCGTGGCCTCTCATTAATGTCCCTGCACACTCCTGCTGCACCCTGGGGCTGTCATTCCACTGTGGGACATGTCATTGCAGTCCCAGAACTCTCCTGGAGCACCCTGGGGCTGTCATTCCACTCTGGGACATGTCATTGCAGTCCCAGAACTCTCCTGGAGCACCCTGGGGCTGTCATTCCACTCTGGGACATGTCATTCCAGTCCCAGAACACTCCTGGAGCACCCTGGGGCTGTCATTCCACTCTGGGACATGTCATTCCAGTCCGAGAACACTCCTGGAGCACCCTGGGGCTGTCATTCCACTCTGGGACATGTCATTCCAGTCCCAGAACACTCCTGCAGCACCCTGGGGCTGTCATTCCATTCCGTGGCCTCTCATTCCTTTCCCTGCACTCTCCTGCTACACCCTGGGGCTGTCATTCCACTCCGTGGCCTCTCATTCCTCTCCCTGCACTCTCCTGCTGCACCCTGGGGCTGTCATTCCACTCTTGGACATTTCATTCCACTCCCAGAACACTCCTGGAGCACCCTGGGGCTGTCATTCCACTCTGGGACATGTCATTCCAGTCCCAGAATACTTCTGGAGCACCCTGGGGCTGTCATTCCACTCTGGGACATGTCATTCCAGTCCCAGAACACTCCTGCTGCACCCTGGGGCTGTCATTCCACTCCGTGGCCTCTCATTCCTGTCCCTGCACTCTCCTGCAGTACCCTGGGGCTGTCATTCCACTCTGGGACATGTCATTCCGGTCCCCGAACACTCCTGGAACACCCTGGGGCCGTCATTCTACTCTGGGACATGTCATTCCATTCTCTGGAAACTCTTGCAGCACCCTGGGGCTGTCATTCCACTCTGGGACATGTCATTCCAGTCCCAGAATTCTCCTGCTGCACCCTGGGGCTTTCATTCCACTCTGGGACATGTCATTCCAGTCCCAGAACTCTCCTGCTGCACCCTGGGGCTTTCATTCCACTCTGGGACATGTCATTGCACTCCCAGAAAACTCCTGCAGCACCCTGTGGCTGTCATTCCACTCCGTGGCCTCTCATTAATGTCCCTGCACACTCCTGCTGCACCCTGGGGCTGTCATTCCACTCTGGGACATGTCATTGCAGTCCCAGAACTCTCCTGGAGCACCCTGGGGCTGTCATTCCACTCTGGGACATGTCATTGCAGTCCCAGAACTCTCCTGGAGCACCCTGGGGCTGTCATTCCACTCAGGGATATGTCATTCCAGTCCCAGAACACTCCTGGAGCACCCTGGGGCTGTCATTCCACTCTGGGACATGTCATTCCAGTCCTAGAACACTCCTGGAGCACCCTGGGGCTGTCATTCCACTCTGGGACATGTCATTCCAGTCCCAGAACACTCCTGCAGCACCCTGGGGCTGTCATTCCATTCCGTGGCCTCTCATTCCTTTCCCTGCACTCTCCTGCTCCACCCTGGGGCTGTCATTCCACTCCGTGGCCTCTCATTCCTCTCCCTGCACTCTCCTGCTGCACCCTGGGGCTGTCATTCCACTCTTGGACATTTCATTCCACTCCCAGAACACTCCTGGAGCACCCTGGGGCTGTCATTCCACTCTGGGACATGTCATTCCAGTCCCAGAATACTTCTGGAGCACCCTGGGGCTGTCATTCCACTCTGGGCCATGTCATTCCAGTCCCAGAACACTCCTGCTGCACCCTGGGGCTGTCATTCCACTCCGTGGCCTCTCATTCCTGTCCCTGCACTCTCCTGCAGTACCCTGGGGCTGTCATTCCACTCTGGGACATGTCATTCCGGTCCCCAAACACTCCTGGAACACCCTGGGGCCGTCATTCTACTCTGGGACATGTCATTCCATTCTCTGGAAACTCCTGCAGCACCCTGGGGCTGTCATTCCACTCTGGGACATGTCATTCCAGTCCCAGAACTCTCCTGCTGCACCCTGGGGCTTTCATTCCACTCTGGGACATGTCATTACAGTCCCAGAACACTCCTGGAGCACCCTGGGGCTGTCATTCCACTCTGGGACATGTCATTCCAGTCACAGAACACTCCTGGAGCACCCTGGGGCTGTCATTCCACTCTGGGACATGTCATTCCAGTCCCAGAACACTCCTGCTGCCCCCAAGGGGCTGTCATTCCACTTTGGGACATGTCATTCCAGTCCCAGAACACTTCTGGTGCACCCTGAGGCTGTCATTCCACTCCGTGGCCTCTCATTCCTGTCCCTGCACTCTCCTGCTGCACCCTGGGGCTGTCATTCCACTTTGGGACATGTCATTCCAGTCCCAGAACACTTCTGGTGCACCCTGGGGCTTTCATTCCACTCCGTGGCCTCTCATTCCTGTCCCTGCACACTCCTGCTGCACCCTGGGGCTGTCATTCCACTGTGTGACATGTCATTCCAGTCCCAGAACACTCCTGGAGCACCCTGGGGCTGTCATTCCACTCTGGGACATGTCATTCCAGTCCCATAACACTCCTGGAACACCCTGGGGCTGTCATTCCACTCTGGGACATGTCATTCCAGTCCCCGAACACTCCTGCTGTACCCTGGGGCTGCCATTCCACTCTGGGTCAAGCCATTACAGTCCCAGAACACTTCTGGAGCACCGTGGGGCTGTCATTCCACTCCGTGGCCTCTCATTCCTATCCCTGCACTCTCCTGCTGCACCCTGGGGCTGTCATTCCACTCCGTGGCCTCTCCTTCCTGTCCCTGCACTCTCCTGCTGCACCCTGGGGCTGTCATTCCACTCCGTGGCCTCTCCTTCCTGTCCCTGCACTCTCCTGCTGCACCCCGGGGCTGTCATTCCCACTCCGTGGGCTCTCCTTCCTGTCCCTGCACTCTCCTGCTGCACCCTGGGGCTGTCATTCCACTCCGTGGCCTCTCCTTCCTGTCCCAGCACTCTCCTGCTGCACCCTGGGGCTGTCATTCCCACTCCGTGGACTCTCCTTCTTGTTCCTGCACTCTCCTGCTGCACCCTGGGGCTGTCATTCCACTCCCTGGCCTCTCCTTCCTTTCCCTGCACTCTCCTCCTGCACCCTGGGGCTTTCATTCCACTCCGTGGCCTCTCCTTCCTGTCCCTGCACTCTCCTGCTGCACCCTGGGGCTGTCATTCCACTCCGTGGCCTCTCCTTCCTGTCCCTGCACTCTCCTGCTGCACCCTGGGGCTTTCATTCCACTCCGTGGCCTCTCCTTCCTGTCCCTGCACTCTCCTGCTGCACCCTGGGGCTGTCAATCCACTCCGTTGCCTCTCCTTCCTGTCCCTGCACTCTCCTGCTGCACCCTGGGTCTGTCATTCCACTCCGGGGCCTTTCATTCCTGTCCCTGCACTCTCCTGCTGCACCCTGGGGCTGTCATTCCACTCCGTGGCCTCTCCTTCCTGTCCCTGCACTCTCCTGCTGCACCCTGGGGCTGTCATTCCACTCCGTGGCCTCTCCTTCCTGTCCCTGCACTCTCCTGCTGCACCCTGGGGCTTTCATTCCACTCCGTGGCCTCTCCTTCCTGTCCCTGCACTCTCCTGCTGCACCCTGGGGCTGTCATTCCACTCCGTGGCCTCTCCTTCCTGTCCCTGCACTCTCCTGCTGCACCCTGGGGCTTTCATTCCACTCCGTGGCCTCTCCTTCCTGTCCCTGCACTCTCCTGCTGCACCCTGGGGCTGTCATTCCACTCCGTGGCTTCTCCTTCCTGTCTCTGCACTCTCCTGCTGCACCCTGGGTCTGTCATTCCACTCCGGGGCCTTTCATTCCTGTCCCTGCACTCTCCTGCTGCACCCTGGGGCTTTCATTCCACTCCATGGCCTCTCCTTCCTGTCCCTGCACTCTCCTGCTGCACCCTGGGGCTGTCATTCCACTCCGTGGCCTCTCCTTCCTGTCCCTGCACTCTCCTGCTGCACCCTGGGGCTTTCATTCCACTCAGTGGCCTCTCCTTCCTGTCCCTGCACTCTCCTGCTGCACCCTGGGGCTTTCATTCCACTCAGTGGCCTCTCCTTTCTGTCCCTGGACTCTCCTGCTGCACCCTGGGGCTTTTATTCCACTCCGTGGCCTCTCCTTACTGTCCCTGCACTCTCCTGCTGCACCCTGGGGCTTTCATTCCACTCCGTGGCCTCTCCTTCCTGTCCCTGCACTCTCCTGCTGCACCCTGGGGCTGTCATTCCACTCCGTTGCCTCTCCTTCCTGTCCCTGCACTCTCCTGCTGCACCCTGGGTCTGTCATTCCACTCCATGGCCTCTCCTTCCTTTCCCTGCACTCTCCTCCTGCACCCTGGGGCTTTCATTCCACTCCGTGGCCTCTCCTTCCTGTCCCTGCACTCTCCTGCTGCACCCTGGGGCTTTTATTCCACTCCGTGGCCTCTCCTTCCTGTCCCTGCACTCTCCTGCTGCACCCTGGGGCTTTCATTCCCACTCCGTGGCCTCTCCTTCCTGTCCCTGCACTCTCCTGCTGCACCCTGGGGCTGTCATTCCACTCCGTTGCCTCTCCTTCCTGTCCCTGCACTCTCCTGCTGCACCCTGGGTCTGTCATTCCACTCCGGGGCCTTTCATTCCTGTCCCTGCACTCTCCTGCTGCACCCTGGGGCTGTCATTCCACTCCGTGGCCTCTCCTTCCTGTCCCTGCACTCTCCTGCTGCACCCTGGGGCTGTCATTCCACTCCGTGGCCTCTCCTTCCTGTCCCTGCACTCTCCTGCTGCACCCTGGGGCTTTCATTCCACTCCGTGGCCTCTCCTTCCTGTCCCTGCACTCTCCTGCTGCACCCTGGGGCTGTCATTCCACTCCGTGGCCTCTCCTTCCTGTCCCTGCACTCTCCTGCTGCACCCTGGGGCTTTCATTCCACTCCGTGGCCTCTCCTTCCTGTCCCTGCACTCTCCTGCTGCACCCTGGGGCTGTCATTCCACTCCGTGGCTTCTCCTTCCTGTCTCTGCACTCTCCTGCTGCACCCTGGGTCTGTCATTCCACTCCGGGGCCTTTCATTCCTGTCCCTGCACTCTCCTGCTGCACCCTGGGGCTTTCATTCCACTCCATGGCCTCTCCTTCCTGTCCCTGCACTCTCCTGCTGCACCCTGGGGCTGTCATTCCACTCCGTGGCCTCTCCTTCCTGTCCCTGCACTCTCCTGCTGCACCCTGGGGCTTTCATTCCACTCAGTGGCCTCTCCTTCCTGTCCCTGCACTCTCCTGCTGCACCCTGGGGCTTTCATTCCACTCAGTGGCCTCTCCTTTCTGTCCCTGGACTCTCCTGCTGCACCCTGGGGCTTTTATTCCACTCCGTGGCCTCTCCTTACTGTCCCTGCACTCTCCTGCTGCACCCTGGGGCTGTCATTCCCACTCCGTGGCCTCTCCTTACTGTCCCTGCACTCTCCTGCTGCACCCCGGGGCTGTCATTCCACTCTGG
>JAPDNY010000496.1:0-35637 GCA_029375565.1 Gekko gecko
TGTCATTCTCTTGCAGATGCAGATTAGCTTATAGCCTCCAGAAGAAAACCACACAGACAATCAAGAAAAGATTCTTATCATTTATTTGCTGCAGCAGACTGAGTCCAGCCGTCAAACGACAAAACAAAGGGGACTCAGCCCCCACTCTAAGACATTAACAACTTTTATATGCCAGAGCCAAAGGTAACTCCCTTTCTTTGCTGCAAGAAGCCACAAGTAAAGGAAGAGAGAAAAGATTTCAAAATTCTCTACTTTCCTACACAGTTTTGCATTGTGTTTAACATATTTGCAAGAGATTTCAAAGTGTTTTTCTTAAACAGAGGTTAACATATTTGCAAGAGATTTCAAAGTTTCTGGTTAACATATTTGCAAGAGATTTCAAAGTTTCTTTCTTAAACAGAGGTTAACATATTTGCAAAAGATTTCAAAGTTTCTGGTTAACATATTTCCTAAGTTTTTTTTGCGGTTAAGCTACATTTCCTGCATCCCAGCGCAAGCCTTGCACAACCGAGCTGAAATGCTGTCTGAGCAGACCACAAAGTTTCCTGACTGAAATGGGTTATCTCCTTATGTTTGCTTGCAATTTTAGCCTGCCTTTCTAGCCCTAATGTGATAACTTAATTAGAAATTAATTCCCTGAGGTCTTTTATTAATGCCTCACTCCCTCCTCTTGGTCAACTCGCCGACAGGAGAGAATGACCAACTTAAAGCGTGTCAGATTGTTTTTCCTGTTATTATCCACTTTTACTGGGGAGTAAGAAGCTGTGGGCCAGGGGCGATTGAACTTCAGGCGATTGCGATAGACTGTCCGGCGCTCTGAGGCAGATAGATACATAAGCTTAGTGGGGACAGTATCTGGAGGCGTTATTGCAATCACAGCCCGGTTGACCATTCCTTTGATCAGGGGAAGTAAGCATGGTAACATGGGGAGACCCCCGAAAGCCAAGCCCACAAGGAAAAGGGTCCGCTTCCAATCCCCAAAAATTCCACTGAACCAACCCTCAGTTTCAAACATCCCCGACCAGGTCTGGACCGGGACATGTGCCAGATTTCGCATACGTTCAGTTATCTGCTCTATTGCCTTCCCATTGTCATCTATCTGTAAACAGCAGTTTGTGAGATTAAACTTTCCACATACCCCACCTTCCTCAGCAAGCAGATAATCTAGAGCCAGGCGGTTTTGGTAAATGGCCGTTCTCATCTGAGTGTTAGTTTTTGCCAGAGAGAGAGAGCCATTGAAGTTTCATTTGTGATTATCTCTAGCACTGCTTGAAGCCTGATAATGCGATTAAGCATATAGATAGGGGTCCTATACCCATAAGTACCATCTGCTGCCCAGGTGGCTGGGCCATAGACTTGGACAATACGCTCTGGGGGCCACTCATCATCTTTCCAGGAGCCTATGTGGAGGGTCCGGTCCTCAAAGCTGGGGATAGACCGCCTTGGCCGGCCCAGGGACTCATAAACAGTGACCCCTAAGCGTTCCCCGGTAGACAAAGGCAGCAGAAAGAAGCCAGGTTTGATGGTGCCCAGAACACATGCTCCAGACCACCGGCGAGGAAGGACGGCATATGCTGTGGTACCACAGATCCAGTAGAAGGAGTCTGGAGCCACCCATTCCCAACTAGTATTACACGGGGAGGTCCAGAATTCTTGTAGGGGGCCCAGATTAGCAACTCTTGGTCCTGTAGTAACATTGCGGTTAGAGAAGGAGACAAACTGTTGCCCTCGAGAATTATTACACACCCACCCTGCCTCACGGTCTAACTGTCCGACTGATACTTTGAATGGCCCTCCCTGTCTGATGAAACACAGTTCCCCGACCAATGTGTTTCCCAGAACCCAATGGTTTGGGCGTTTCGTATCTACCCAGGTGAGATTAAATTTTACAGAGAGGTTGGTAAGGGGTATTTCAGTCGATAGCCACGGCCAAGCCTCGCTCATGGCAGTACCACCGCATACATAACAGTTTTTAATCATGAGTTCACCAGCAATTCTTTCTGCTAAATCAATGAAAAGATTTTTTGTGACAGGGGAATTTCAATGGTCTTTCCCATTTCCTTCCAAAACGTGGTATGTACCTTTAATTCAGCTGGTGCAGGTTTATAGCCCAGCATTTCCACTACAATTGAGCCAAATGGATCTCGGCCACTACCGTCTACCCCAATGCCGTAGATGTGACGCCGTGTGCCCTCGGTAGTAGCTGTGGGGCTGAAGTGCAGACAGAGGGGGGTGCAGTGGCCCTTTGAACAGTGAGTGGACACTGGGGGTGTGGTTAGGTTAAACTATGGATCAGGGCCCTGGTTGAGTCGAGGAGGGCCTCTTGCCATTCCAGTGAGGGGTGCATAGTAATAAGCATAATGGGTAGTGCTGGGCACATAAGAAGTTGAGGCTCTGCCACCAGACTCAGTGTAAAAATAACAGCGGGCAGCTACATAAGACCGCTCCCATTCTAGATTATGGCAGGGAACCTTATAACCCTGAGTTTTAGACAGGGCTCCACACACATCAAAGCATACTTGTAAACACTGATTAGTCTGCAAGGTAACATTAGATGCAACTAGCAGGGCATTATTAGTAACAGGCTGACCTCTTGTGGACCCTGAATAAGCATACACATTAATCCTGGCCCGAACAGAGTTGCTTTCAGGTTTGTAACATGTGGGTTTTGTTCCCCAACATACTCTATATGAGGTTTCCTGATGTAGACACACAGTTACATTTTTGGTGGTACATTCAAAATCAGAGAAATACACAAGGGTGTCAGTAATTTGCCTGTCCCTATAGGTCTTGGTTATACATGGGGTACAAGGAGGAACAGTATCAGTTTTGTTAACAAGGAAAAAGATTATTAGGTATAGGATGATTTTAGGACGCATTTTGTGGTAGATGGTCCGTGTGTAGACTAGTCAGCCTCCGGAGTGACTAGAGCAGGGACTTTCCTTTCCAGCGAAGTTCAGATTTTCCCCTGTGCGTAGAGGGACTGTTAGTCCAGGTCAGTCCCAGCAGAGGGTTTTGGAGATTCTTCAGCCGTGTCCGCCTGGGTCGCGGGCCCAGGGGAAGCAGGGCGTTGGCGGGTGAGGCGGAGCTTTAGGCCACTTGTTCCAGGGGACACCTTCCAGTTAGCAATAGGGGCGGCAGGTTTGAGGTGCGTCCAGTGGATCCAGGGCTTCTTTTCAGCAACTTTAACAGCTATGCGTGACAACTGAATAGCCTGCCTTGCGTTGTCCGAGGTTGTCCAGGAAGCTGCTGCCATCACAGAAGAGAGTTAGGTCAGGCTCTGGGATCGGCTGTTCCTTAAGATCAAGGCGAGAGCGAAGATATGATCAGTGGTTACAAGGCAGTCATGCTCTAAGTCTTCCTCAATTTCAGGCAGAAAGGTTGCAGGGTTGAGAGTGGTGGCCAGGGCCAGCTGGATTGCTGAATTTTCAAGGAGGATGGCCTGGTAACGTGCCATGCGGGAGGTAGTTAGGAATTTGTGGCCACGCGCTTCGAGTATTGCTTTTACACCATGGGAAACAAAAACTGTCATGGGGCCACCACAAGTGAACTTATGGGCCATCTCGATAAGACGACAACATGCGGCAACCGCTCTTAGGCAAGGTGCAAGCCTATCTCCACAGTATCTAGGGCCTGGCTGAGGTAGGCAACTGGGCGCTTGTGGGGTCCTAAGTTTTGCAATAGGACTCCCTGACCCACTCCATTCTTCTCATCTACGCAGAGAAAGAACGGTTTTTCCGGGTTGGGTAGTCCAAGGGCTGGGCCCTCAATGAGCTTTTGCTTTAACTTCTGGAAAGCTGACTGTTGCTCGGGGCTCCACAGAAATGGATCTTTGTCTGCTCCTCGAGTAGCCTCGTAGAGTAGGGTGGTTCGTTGGCCTCCTGAATAACATCTCTTAACTTGGCCATATTCATGGGCTTTTCCCCGCCTCCTTTAAACCCTGGAGAATATAACCCCGATAGGCAGCCATATGGTCTCATTGGGCAGGGTTGTGGGCTCCCAGTTGAGCTCTGAATCAGGGAAGTTGTCTCTGAGGTGGTCAGCAAACACTCCGCCCTGGGGAAGAGTGGCTTCAGCCGATTTACAGCCAGCCTCCAAGCCCCACGCTTTTCCTCAGCAGCGAGGAGGGCAGAGAGCAATTGGTGACAATTGCGCCAGGTGGGGTAATGGGTGGTCATGATAGTTGTGATGAGGTCGGTCATCGGTCTGGGGTCTTCAGAATATGGCATAGTTTGGGATTTCCAATTGCAAAGGTCAACAGTTGAGAATGGGTGGTAGACATATGTGATATTTCCCTGGGCGCCAGCTGGGGTCTGCCGTAAGGGGCAGAGGACCGAGGGTGATGGCAGCTGGGCGTCCTGGCTAGCCTTCTGGCACACCTCTGGAAGCAGGGGTTTTTGACCAATTGGGAAGTTTCCTGAGTGAGTGAAGGACTGGGATAGAGCTTGCCGGAACTGCAGGTGGTGGAGGGCAACTCCGTATCTATAGTGAGATCCGGATAAGTCTGATGTTTGGGCAGAAGTGGATGGAGTAATGGCAGCTCCGGGTCATCTGGTGGGGCTGAGGCAGACTCAGCTGTCCGTAGTAAATGAATGGACTCCTTCTCCTGCTCCTGCAGTGCAGCTTTAGTCTTTGCTCTAGTCATTGTTGGACTGGGCATCCAAAAAGAGGATTGATGTCTCTGCCCTGAACGTGGTGTCCTGCCAGCCAAGTAAGGCGGAGGCAAGTCATCATCCTCAGAGGGAATGAGTTGGGGGCGTGACCCCGTAGGAACAGGCAGGGTTGTAGACCGCACTGGACACAATCTGGGAGGCTTAATAGGGCGCAGGGTGGCTGAAGCTTGTTGAGTGGGTAGGCTCGATTGCAGCCAAGTCTTTTTCATCAGGGAAGGGTGAGCTCGGACATAGCCATCCCAGGAGTCTATGTAAGGGAATTGATCAGGGTGATCCGAGCGAGGATCAGTGACTGCAACATAGACTCTCCTAATGAGCTCCAAGTCCATTGATCCTTCGGGGGGCCAACCTACATTAAAGGTTGGCCAGTCAATGGTGCATAAAGTTTCAAGGAAGGTAGGGTTCAAGGGCTCATCTCCTCCATAATCACTGGTGAAAATATCTCCAAAATTGTTGAGCATGAATTGAAGGGGGGTCGTGGGTTTAGCCTTTGCTTGGGTCCCACCCATAACAACAAACAGACAAGTAGACAAACAAAAGGGTAGGAAAACGAGGGTGTGGTAAGGGTTCCACAACACCTGACACAAGGAGGAATTCCCTAAACCACAAGCGCTTCCCTCTGTAGCTAGCTCACTGCGGTCGCCTGAGTGAGAACCGTAGCCATAAGAGGACAACACTCAAGTTGGGTTTGTTCTGATGAACGCCCCCGGTTTCATTCAGACACACCACTCAGGCCAAACAAATCCCACCCGGATCACAGGGAAGCCAAAAGGCTCCCTCGCCTGCCTGACTGTACCTAAAACCGCTCAGGGGTTGATCAGGCCCCTGCTTCCCTCGCACTGGGAGGGGCTGAACCGATTAATACTGACCTGTCCTGAAGACTGAGGCGCCTGTTGACCGAGAGAATGTTTTCTTGGCTGGGTCCTTTCAGTAGCGAGCAACTCTCAAGGAGAAGTTGCGCAGGAGGAAGGGAACAGTCAGCCTCTCGAAAGAGAGAGTGGGCCCGCTGATAGTCAGTTACTCGCTGGGCTTCCCCTCCCTGACGTCGTGGCTGCACCCTGGGGCTGTAATTCCATTCAGGGACATGTCATTCCAGTCCCAGAACTCTCCTGCTGCACCCTGGGGCTGTCATTCCACTCTTGGACATGTCATTCCACTCCCAGAACACTCCTGGGGCACCCTGAGGATGTCATTCCACTCTGGGACATGTCATTCCAGTCCCCGAATACTCCTGCTGCAGCCTGGGGCTGTCATTCCACTCTGGGGCATGTCATTCCAGTCCCAGAACACTTCTGGTGCACCCTGGGGCTGTCATTCCACTCTTGGACATGTCATTCCACTCCCAGAACACTCCTGGGGCACCCTGAGGATGTCATTCCACTCTGGGACATGTCATTCTAGTCCCCGAATACTCCTGCTGCAGCCTGGGGCTGTCATTCCACTCTGGGGCATGTCATTCCAGTCCCAGAACACTTCTGGTGCACCCTGGGGCTGTCATTCCACTCTTGGACATGTCATTCCACTCCCAGAACACTCCTGGAGCACCCTGGGGCTGTCATTCCACTCCGTGGCCTCTCATTCCTGTCCCAGAACACTCCTGGAGCACCCTGGGGCTGTCATTCCACTCTTGGACATGTCATTCCACTCCCAGAACACTCCTGGAGCACCCTGGGGCTGTCATTGCACTCTGGGACATGTCATTCCAGTCCCAGAACACTCCTGGAGCACCCTGAGGCTGTCATTCCACTCCGTGGCCTCTCCTTCCTGTCCCTGCACTCTCCTGCTGCACCCTGGGGCTGTCATTCCACTCCGTGGCCTCTCATTCCTCTCCCTGCACTCTCCTGCTGCACCCTGGGTCTGTCATTCCACTCCGTGGCCTCTCCTTCCTGTCCCTGCACACTCCTGCTGCACCCTGGGGCTGTCATTCCACTCTGGGACATGTCATTCCAGTCCCAGAACACTCCTGGAGCACCCTGGGGCTGCCATTCCACTCTGGGACATGTCATTCCAGTCCCAGAATACTCCTGCTGCAGCCTGGGGCTGTCATTCCACTCAGGGGCATGTCATTCCAGTCCCAGAACACTTCTGGTGCACCCTGGGGCTGTCATTCCACTCCGTGGCCTCTCATTCCTGTCCCAGAACACTCCTGGAGCACCCTGGGGCTGTCATTCCACTCTGGGACATGTCATTCCACTCCCAGAACACTCCTGGAGTACCCTGGGGCTGTAATTCCATTCAGGGACATGTCATTCCAGTCCCAGAACTCTCCTGCTGCACCCTGGGGCTGTCATTCCACTCTGGGACATGTCATTCCAGTCCCAGAACTCTCCTGGAGCACCCTGGGGCTGTCATTCCACTCTGGGACATGTCATTCCAGTCCCAGAACTCTCCTGCTGCACCCTGGGGCTGTCATTCCACTCTGGGACATGTTATTCCAGTCCCAGAACACTCCTGCAGCACCCTGGGGCTGTCATTCCACTCCGTGGAATCTCATTCCTGTTCCTGCACACTCCTGCTGCACCCTGGGGCTGTCATTCCACTCCGTGGCCTCTCATTGCTGTCCCTGCACTCTCCTGTTGCACCCTGGAGCTGTCATTCCACTCCGTGGCCTCTCATTCCAGTCCCAGAACACTCCTGCTGCAGCCTGGGGCTGTCATTCCACTCTGGGACATGTCATTTCAGTCCCAGAACACTGCTGGTGCACCCTGGGGCTGTCATTCCACTCCGTGGCCTCTCATTCCTGTCCCAGAACACTCCTGGAGCACCCTGGGGCTGTCATTCCACTCTGGGACATGTCATTCCGGTCCCAGAACACTCGTGGAACACCCTGGGGCTGTCATTCCACTCTAGGACATGTCATTCCATTCCCCGAATATTCCTGCAGCACCCTGGGGCTGTCATTCCACTCCGTGGCCTCTCATTCCTGTCCCTGCACTCTGCTGCTGCACCCTGGGACTGTCTTTCCACTCCGTTGCCTCTTATTCCTGTCCCTGCACACTCCTGCTGCACCCTGGGGCTGTTATTCCACTCTGGGACATGTCATTCCGGTCCCAGAACACTCCTGGAACGCCCTGGGGCTGTCATTCCACTCTTGGACATGGCATTCCAGTCTCCAGAAACTCCTGCAGCACCCTGGGGCTGTCATTCCACTCCGTGGCCTCTCATTACTGTCCCTGCACACTCCTGCTGCACCCTGGGGCTGTCATTCCACTCTGGGACATGTCATTCCAGTCCCAGAACACTCCTGGAGCACCCTGGGGCTGTCATTCCACTCTGGGATGTGTCATTCCAGTCTCCAGAAACTCCTGCAGCACCTTGGGGCTGTCATTCCACTCCGTGGCCTCTCATTACTGTCCCTGCACACTCCTGCTGCACCCTGGGGCTGTCATTCCACTCTGGGACATGTCATTCCAGTCCCAGAACACTCTTGGAGCACCCTGGGGCTGTCATTTCACTCTGGGACATGTCATTCCAGTCCCAGAACACTCCTGCTGCCCCCAAGGGGCTGTCATTCCACTTTGGGACATGTCACTCCAGTCCCAGAACACTTCTGGTGCACCCTGGGGCTGTCATTCCACTCCGTGGCCTCTCATTCCTGTCCCTGCACTCTCCTGCTGCACCCTGGGACATGTCATTCCACTGTGGGACATGTCATTCCAGTCCTAGAACACTCCTGTTACCCCCAAGGGGCTGTCATTCCACTTTGGGGCATGTCATTCCAGTCCCAGAACACTTCTGGTTCACCCTGGGGCTGTCATTCCACTCCGTGGCCTCTCATTCCTGTCCCTGCACACTCCTGCTGCACCCTGGGGCTGTCATTCCACTCTGTGACATGTCATTCCAGTCCCAGAACACTCCTGGAGCACCCTGGGGCTGTCATTCCACTCTGGGACAAGTCATTCCAGTCCCAGAACACTCCAGGAACACCCTGGGGCTGTCATTCCACTCTGGGATATGTCATTCCAGTCCCAGAACACTCCTGCTGCACCCTGGGGCTGTCATTCCACTCAGTGGCCTCTCCTTTCTGTCCCTGGACTCTCCTGTTGCACCCTGGGGCTGTCATTCCACTCCGTGGCCTCTCCTTCCTGTCCCTGCACTCTCCTGCTACACCCTGGGGCTGTCACTCCACTCTGTGGCCTCTCATTCCTATCCCTGCACTCTCCTGCTGCACCCTGGGGCTGTCATTCCACTCTGTGGCCTCTCATTCCTGTCCCTGCACTCTCCTGCTGCACCCTGGGGCTGTCACTCCACTCCGTGGCCTCTCCTTCCTGTCCCTGCACTCTCCTGCTGCACCCTGGGGCTGTCATTCCACTCCGTGGCCTCTCATTCCTGTCCCTGCACACTCCTGCTGCACCCTGGGGCTGTCATTCCACTCCGTGGCCTCTCATTCCTGTCCCTGTACTTTCCTGCTGCACCCTGGGGCTGTCATTCCACTCTGTGGCCTCTCATTCCTGTCGCTGCACACTCCTGCTGCACCCTGGGGCTGTCATTCCACTCCGTGGCCTCTCCTTCCTGTCCCTGCACTCTCCTGCTGCACCCCGGGGCTGTCATTCCACTCCGTGGCCTCTCCTTCCTGTCCCTGCACTCTCCTGCTGCACCCCGGGGCTGTAATTCCACTCCGTGGCCTCTCCTTCCTGTCCCTGCACTCTCCTGCTGCACCCCGGGGCTGTCATTGCACTCCGTAGCCTCTCCTTCCACTCCCTGCACTCTCCTGCTGCACCCTGGGGCTGTCATTCCACTCCGTGGCCTCTCCTTCCTGCCCCTGCACTCTCCTGCTGCACCCTGGGGCTGTCATTCCACTCCGTGGCCTCTCCTTCCTGTCCCTGCACTCTCCTGCTGTACCCTGGGGCTTTCATTCCACTCCGTGGCCTCTCATTCCTGTCCCTGCACTCTCCTGCTACACCCTGGGGCTGTCATTCCACTCTGTGGCCTCTCATTCCTGTCCCTGCACTCTCCTGCGGCACCCTGGGGGCTGTCATTGCACTCCGTGGCCTCTCCTTCCCGTCCCACTCTCCTGTTGCACCCTAGGGCTGTCATTCCACTCTGTGGCCTCTCATTCCTGTCCCTGCACTCTCCTGCGGCACCCTGGGGCTGTCATTGCACTCCCTGGCCTCTCCTTCCCGTCCCACTCTCCTGTTGCACCCTGGGGCTGTCATTCCACTCCGTGGCCTCTCCTTCCTGCCCCTGCACTCTCCTGCTGCACCCTGGGGCTGTCATTCCACTCCGTGGCCTCTCCTTCCTGTCCCTGCACTCTCCTGCTGTACCCTGGGGCTTTCATTCCACTCCATGGCCTCTCATTCCTGTCCCTGCACTCTCCTGCTACACCCTGGGGCTGTCATTCCACTCTATGGCCTCTCATTCCTGTCCCTGCACTCTCCAGCGGCACCCTGGGGCTGTCATTCCACTCCCTGTCCTCTCCTTCCCGTCCCACTCTCCTGTTGCACCCTAGGGCTGTCATTCCACTCCAGGGCCTCTCCTTCCTATCCCTGCACTCTCCTGCTGCACCCTGGGGCTGTCATTCCACTCCGTGGCCTCTCATTCCAGTTCTTGCATACTCCTGGAGCACCCTGAGACTGTCATTACACTCTGGGACATGTCATTCCAGTCCCAGAACACTCCTGCTGCAGCCTGGGGCTGTCATTCCACTCAGTGGCCTCTCCTTCCTGTCCCTGCACTCTCCTGCTACACCCAGGGGCTGTCATTCCACTCTGTGGCCTCTCATTCCTGTCCCTGAACTCTCCTGCTGCACCCTGGGGCTGTCATTCCACTCTGTGACATGTCATTCCAGTCCCAGAACACTCCTGGAGCACCCTGGGGCTGTCATTCCACTCTGGGACATGTCATTCCAGTCCCAGAACACTCCTGGAGCACCCTGGGGCTGTCATTCCACTCTGGGACATGTCATTCCATTCCCAGAACACTCCTGGAGCACCCTGGGGCTGTCATTCCACGCTGGGACATGTCATTCCAGTCCCAGAGCACTCCTGCTGCACCCCGGGGCTGTCACTCCACTCCGTGGCCTCTTCTTCATGTCCCTGCACTTTCCTGCTGCACCCTGGGGCTGTCACTCCACTCCGTGGCCTCTCATTCCTGTCCCTGCACTCTCCTGCTGCACCCTGGGGCTGTCATTCCACTCCGTGGCCTCTCCTTCCTGTCCCTGCACTCTCCTGCTGCACCCTGGGGCTGTCATTCCACTCCGTGGCCTCTCCTTCCTGTCCCTGCACTCTCCTGCTGCACCCTGGGGCTGTCATTCCACTCCGTGGCCTCTCCATCCTGTCCCTGCACTCTCCTGCTGCACCCTGGGGTTGTCATTCCACTCCGTGGCCTCTCCTTTCTGTCCCTGCACTCTCCTGCTGCACCCTGGGGCTGTAATTCCACTCTGTGGCCTCTCCTTCCTGTCCCTGCACTCTCCTGCTGCACCCTGGGGCTGTCATTCCACTCTGTGACATGTCATTCCAGTCCCAGAACACTCCTGGAGCACCCTGGGGCTGTCATTCCACTCTGGGACATGTCATTCCAGTCCCAGAACAATCCTGGAACACCCTGGGGCTGTCATTCCACTCTGGGACATGTCATTCCAGTCCCAGAACACTCCTGCTGCAGCCTGGGGCTGTCATTCCACTCAGTGGCCTCTCCTTTCTTTCCCTGCACTCTCCTGCTGCACCCTGGGGCTGTCATTCCACTCCGTGGCCTCTCCTTCCTGTCCCTGCACTCTCCTGCTACACCCTGGGGCTGTCATTCCACTCTGTGGCCTCTCATTCCTGTCCCTGCACTCTCCTGCTGCACCCTGGGGCTGTCATTCCACTCTGTGGCCTCTCCTTCCTGTCCCTGCACTCTCCTGCTGCACCCTGGGGCTGTCATTCCACTCCATGGCCTCTCCTTCCTGTCCCTGCACTCTCCTGCTGCACCCTGGGGCTGTCATTCCACTCCGTGGCCTCTCATTCCTGTCCCTGCACACTCCTGCTGCTCCCTGGGGCTGTCATTCCACTCTGTGACATGTCATTCCAATCCCAGAACACTCCTGGAGCACCCTGGGGCTGTCATTCCACTCTGGGACATGTCATTCCACTCCCAGAACACTCCTGGAACACCCTGGGGCTATCATTCCATTCTGGGACATGTCATTCCAATCCCAGAACACTCCTGCTGCAGCCTGGGGCTGTCATTCCAACAAGTGGCCTCTCCTTCCTGTCCCTGCACTCTCCTGCTGCACCCTGGGGCTGTCATTCCACTCCGTGGCCTCTCCCTGTACCTGCACTCTCCTGCTACACCCTGGGGCTGTCATTGCACTCCGTGGCCTCTCTTTTCTGTCCCTGCACTCTCCTGCTGCACCCTGGGGCTGTCATTCCACTCCACGGCCTCTCCTTCCTGTCCCTGCACTCTCCTGCTGCACCCTGGGGCTGTCGTTCCACTCCGTGGCCTCTCCTTCCTGTCCCTGCACTCTGCTGCTGCACCCTGGGGCTGTCATTCCACTCCGTGGCCTCTCCTTCCTGTCCCTGCACTCTCCTGCTGCACCCTGGGGCTGTCATTCCACTCCGTGGCTTCTCCTTCCTGTCCCTGCACTCTCCTGCTGCACCCTGGGGCTGTCATTCCACTCCGTGGCCTCTCATTCCTGTCCCTGCACTCTCCTGCTGCACCCTGGGGCTGTCATTCCACTCTGTGGCCTCTCATTTCTGTCCCTGCACTCTCCTGCTGCCCCCTGGGGCTGTCATTCCACTCTGTGGCCTCTCATTCCTGTCCCTGCACTCTCCTGCTGCACCCTGGGGCTGTCACTCCACTCCGTGGCCTCTCCTTCCTGTCCCTGCACTCTCCTGCTGCACCCTGGGGTTGTCATTCCACTCTGTGACATGTCATTCCAGTCCCAGAACACTCCTGGAGCACCCTGGGGCTGTCATTCCACTCTGGGACATGTCATTCCAGTCCCAGAACACTCCTGGAACACCCTAGGGCTGTCATTCCATTCTGGGACATGTCATTCCAATCCCAGAACACTCCTGCTGCAGCCTGGGGCTGTCATTCCACTCAGTGGCTTCTCCTTCCTGTCCCTGCACTCTCCTGCTGCACCCTTGGGCTGTCATTCCACTCCGTGGCCTCTCATTCCTGTCCCTGCACTCTCCTGCTGCACCCTGGGGCTGTCATTCCACTCCGTGGCCTCTCATTCCTGTCCCTGCACTCTCCTGCTGCACCCTGGGGCTGTCATTTCACTCTGTGGCCTCTCCTTCCTGTCCCTGCACTCTCCTGCTGCACCCCGGGGCTGTCATTCCACTCCGTGGCCTCTCCTTCCTGTCCCAGCACTCTCCTGCTGCACCCCGGGGCTGTCATTCCACTCCGTGGCCTCTCCTTCCTGTCCCTGCACTCTCCTGCTGAACCCCGGGGCTGTCATTCCACTCCGTGGCCTCTCCTTCCTGTCCCTGCACTCTCCTGCTGAACCCCGGGGCTGTCATTCCACTCTATGGCCTCTCCTTCCTGTCCCTGCACTCTCCTGCTGCAGCCTGGGGCTGTCATTCCACTCAGTGGCTTCTCCTTCCTGTCCCTGCACTCTCCTGCTGCACCCTTGGGCTGTCATTCCACTCCGTGGCCTCTCATTCCTGTCCCTGTACTCTCCTGCTGCACCCTGGGGCTGTCATTCCACTCCGTGGCCTCTCCCTTCCTGTCCCTGCACACTCCTGCTGCACCCTGGGGCTGTCATTCCACTCCGTGGCCTCTCATTCCTGTCCCTGCACTCTCCTGCTGCACCCTGGGGCTGTCATTTCACTCTGTGGCCTCTCCTTCCTGTCCCTGCACTCTCCTGCTGCACCCCGGGGCTGTCATTCCACTCCGTGGCCTCTCCTTCCTGTCCCTGCACTCTCCTGCTGCACCCCGGGGCTGTCATTCCACTCCGTGGCCTCTCCTTCCTGTCCCTGCACTCTCCTGCTGAACCCCGGGGCTGTCATTCCACTCCGTGGCCTCTCCTTCCTGTCCCTGCACTCTCCTGCTGAACCCCGGGGCTGTCATTCCACTCCGTGGCCTCTCCTTCCTGTCCCTGCACTCTCCTGCTGCAGCCTGGGGCTGTCATTCCACTCAGTGGCTTCTCCTTCCTGTCCCTGCACTCTCCTGCTGCACCCTTGGGCTGTCATTCCACTCCGTGGCCTCTCATTCCTGTCGCTGCACACTCCTGCTGCACCCTGGGGCTGTCATTCCACTCCGTGGCCTCTCCTTCCTGTCCCTGCACTCTCCTGCTGCACCCTGGGGCTGTCATTTCACTCTGTGGCCTCTCCTTCCTGTCCCTGCACTCTCCTGCTGCACCCCGGGGCTGTCATTCCACTCCGTGGCCTCTCCTTCCTGTCCCTGCACTCTCCTGCTGAACCCCGGGGCTGTCATTCCACTCCGTGGCCTCTCCTTCCTGTCCCTGCACACCCCTGGAGCACCCTGAGGCTGTCATTCCACTCTGGGACATGTCATTCCAGTCCCAGAACACTCCTGCTGCAGCCCGGGGCTGTCATTCCACTCAGTGGCCTCTCCTTCCTGTCCCTGCACTCTCCTGCTACACCCAGGGGCTGTCATTCCACTCTGTGGCCTCTCATTCCTTTCCCTGCACTCTCCTGCTGCACCCTGGGGCTGACATTCCACTCCGTGGCCTCTCATTCCTGTCCCTGCAGTCTCCTGCTGCACCCTGGGGATGCCACTCCACTACGGGGCCTCTCCTTCCTGTCCCTGCACTCTCCTGCTGCACCCTGGGGCTGTCATTCTACTCCGTGGCCTCTCCTTCCTGTCCCTGCACTCTCCTGCTGCACCCTGGGGCTTTCATTCCACTCCGTGGCCTCTCATTCCTGTCCCTGCACTCTTCTGCTACACCCTGGGGCTGTCATTCCACTCCGTGGCCTCTCATTCCTGTCCCTGCACTCTCCTGCTGCACCCTGGGGCTGTCATTCCACTCCGTGGCCTCTCATTCCTGTCCCTGCACTCTCCTGCTGCACCCTGGGGCTGTCATTCTACTCCGGGGCCTCTCCTTCCTGTCCCTGCACTCTCCTGTTGCACCCTGGGGCTGTCATTCCACTCCGGGGCCTCTCCTTCCTGTCCCTGCACTCTCCTGCTGCACCCTGGGGCTGTCATTCCACTCCCTGGCCTCTCCTTCCTGTCCCTGCACTCTCCTGCTGCACCCTGGGGCTTTCATTCCACTCCGTGGCCTCTCATTCCTGTCCCTGCACTCTCCTGCTGCACCCTGGGGCTGTCATTCCACTCCCTGGCCTCTCCTTCCTGTCCCTGCACTCTCCTGTTGCACCCTGGGGCTATCATTCCACTCCGGGGCCTCTCCTTCCTGTCCCTGCACACTCCTGCTGCACCCTGGGGCTGTCATTCCACTCCGGGGCCTCTCCTTCCTGTCTCTGCACTCTCCTGTTGCACCCTGGGGCTGTCATTCCACTCCGTGGCCTCTCCTTCCTGTCCCTGCACTCTCCTGCTGCACCCCGGGGCTGTCATTCCACTCCGTGGCCTCTCCTTCCTGTCCCTGCACTCTCCTGCTGCACCCTGGGGCTGTCATTCCACTCCGTGGCCTCTCCTTCCTGTCCCTACACTCTCCTGCTGCACCCTGGGGCTGTCATTCCACTCCGTGGCCTCTCCTTCCTGTCCCTGCACTCTCCTGCTGCACCCTGGGGCTTTCATTCCACTCCGTGGCCTCTCATTCCTGTCCCTGCACTCTCCTGCTACACCCTGGGGCTGTCATTCCACTCAGTGGCCTCTCCTTCCTGTCCCTGCCCTCTCCTGCTGCACCCTGGGGCTGTCATTCCACTCCCTGGCCTCTCCTTCCTGTCCCTGCACTCTCCTGTTGCACCCTGGGGCTGTCATTCCACTCCGGGGCCTCTCCTTCCTGTCCCTGCACTCTCCTGCTGCACCCTGGGGCTGTCATTCCACTCCGTGTCCTCTCATTCCTGTCCCTGCACACTCCTGCTGCACCCTGGGGCTGTCATTCCACTCTGTGACATGTCATTCCAGTCCCAGAACACTCCTGGAGCACCCTGGGGCTGTCATTCCACTCTGGGACATGTCATTCCAGTCCCAGAACACTCCTGGAACACCCTGGGGCTGTCATTCCACTCTGGGACATGTCATTCCAATCCCAGAACACTCCTGCTGCAGCCTGGGGCTGTCATTCCACTCTGTGGCCTCTCATTCCTGTCCCTGCACTCTCCTTCTGCACCCTGGGGCTGTCATTCCACTCCGTGGCCCCTCATTTTTGTCCCTGCACTCTCCTGCTGCACCCTGGGGCTGTCACTCCACTCCGTGGCCTCTCCTTCCTGTCCCTGCACACTCCTGCTGCACTCTGGGGCTGCCATTCCACTCCGTGGCCTCTCATTCCTGTCCCTGCACTCTCCTGCTGCACCCTGGGGCTGTCATTCCACTCCGTGGCCTCTCATTCCTGTTGCTGCACACTCCTGCTGCACCCTGGGGCTGTCATTCCCACTCCGTGGCCTCTCCTTCCTGTCCCTGCACTCTCCTGCTGCACCCTGGGGCTGTCATTCCACTCCGTGGCCTCTCCTTCCTGTCCCTGCACTCACGTGCTGCACCCTGGGGCTGTCATTCCACTCCGTGGCCTCTCCTTCCTGTCCCTGTACTCACGTGCTGTACCCTGGGGCTGTCATTCCACTCCGTGGCCTCTCCTTCCTATCCCTGCAATCTCCTGCTGCACCCTGGGGCTGTCATTCCACTCCGTGGCCTCTCCTTTCTGTCCCTGCACTCTCCTGCTGCACCCTGGGGCTGTCATTCCACTCCGTGGCCTCTCCTTCCTGTCCCTGCACTCTCCTGCTGCACCCTGGGGCTGTCATTCCACTCCGTGGCCTCTCCTTCCTGTCCCTGCACTCTCCTGCTGCACCCTGGGGCTGTCATTACACTCCGTGGCCTCTCCTTCCTGTCCCTGCACTCTCCTGCTGCAACCTGGGGCTGTCATTCCACTCCGTGTCCTCTCATTCCTGTCCCTGCACTCTCCTGCTGCACCCTGGGGCTGTCATTCCACTCCGTGGCCTCTCATTCCTGTCCCTGCACTCTCCTGCTGCACCCTGGGGCTGTCACTCCACTCCATGATCTCTCCTTCCTGTCCCTGCACTCTCCTGCTGCACCCTGGGGCTGTCATTCCACTCTGTGACATGTCATTCCAGTCCCAGAACACTCCTGGAGCACCCTGGGGCTGTCATTCCACTCTGGGACATGTCATTCCAGTCCCAGAACACTCCTGGAACACCCTGGGGCTGTCATTCCAATCTGGGACACGTCATTCCAGTCCCAGAACACTCCTGCTGCATCCTGGGGCTGTCATTCCACTCAGTGGCCTCTCCTTTCTTTCCCTGCACTCTCCTGCTGCACCCTGGGGCTGTCATTCCACTCCGTGGCCTCTCCTTCCTGTCCCTGAACTCTCCTGCTACACCCTGGGGCTGTCATTCCACTCTGTGGCCTCTCCTTCCTGTCCCTGCACTCTCCTGTTGCACCCTGGGGTTGTCATTCCACTCCGGGGCCTCTCCTTCCTGTCCCTGCACTCTCCTGCTGCACCCTGGGGCTGTCATTCCACTCTGTGGCCTCTCATTCCTGTCCCTGCACTCTCCTGCTGCACCCTGGGGCTGTCATTCCACTCCGTGGCCTCTCATTCCTGTCCCTGCACTCTCCTGCTACACCCTGGGGCTGTCATTCCACTCTGTGACATGTCATTCCAGTCCCAGAACACTCTTGGAGCACCCTGGGGCTGTCATTCCACTCTGGGACATGTCATTCCAGTCCCAGAACACTCCTGGAACACCCTGGGGCTGTCATTCCACTCTGGGACATGTCATTCAAGTCCCAGAACACTCCTGCTGCAGCCTGGGGCTGTCATTCCACTCAGTGGCCTCTCCTTTCTTTCCCTGCACTCTCCTGCTGCACCCTGGGGCTGTCATTCCACTCTGTGGCCTCTCATTCCTGTCCCTGCACTCTCCTGCTGCACCCTGGGGCTGTCATTCCACTCCCTGGCCTCTCCTTCCTCTCCCTGCACTCTCCTGTTGCACCCTGGGGCTGTCATTCCACCCCGTGGCCTCTCCTTCCTGTCCCTGCACTCTCCTGCTGCACCCTGGGGCTGTCATTCCACTCCGTGGCCTCTCCTTCCTGTCCCTGCACTCTCCTGCTGCACCCTGGGGCTGTCATTCCACTCCGTGGCCTCTCCTTCCTGTCCCTGCACTCTCCTGCTGCACCCTGGGGCTGTCATTCCACTCCGTGGCCTCTCCTTCCTGTCCCTGCACTCTCCTGCTGCACCCTGGGGCTGTCATTCCACTCCGTGGCCTCTCCTTTCTGTCCCTGCACTCTCCTGCTGCACCCTGGGGCTGTCATTCCACTCCGTGGCCTCTCCTTCCTGTCCCTGCACTCTCCTGCTGCACCCTGGGGCTGTCATTCCACTCAGTGGCCGCTCCTTTCTTTCCCTGCACTCTCCTGCTGCACCCTGGGGCTGTCATTCCACTCCGTGGCCTCTCCTTCCTGTCCCTGCACTCTCCTGCTACACCCTGGGGCTGTCATTCCACTCTGTGGCCTCTCCTTCCTGTCCCTGCACTCTCCTGTTGCACCCTGGGGTTGTCATTCCACTCCGTGGCCTCTCCTTCCTGTCCCTACACTCTCCTGCTGCACCCTGGGGCTGTCATTCCACTCTGTGACATGTCATTCCAGTCCCAGAACACTCCTGGAGCACCCTGGGGCTGTCATTCCACTCTGGGACATGTCATTCCAGTCCCAGAACACTCCTGGAGCACCCTGGGGCTGTCATTCCACTCTGGGACATGTCATTCCATTCCCAGAACACTCCTGGAGCACCCTGGGGCTGTCATTCCACGCTGGGACATGTCATTCCAGTCCCAGAGCACTCCTGCTGCACCCCGGGCTGTCACTCCACTCCGTGGCCTCTTCTTCATGTCCCTGCACTTTCCTGCTGCACCCTGGGGCTGTCACTCCACTCCGTGGCCTCTCATTCCTGTCCCTGCACTCTCCTGCTGCACCCTGGGGCTGTCATTCCACTCCGTGGCCTCTCCTTCCTGTCCCTGCACTCTCCCTGCTGCACCCTGGGGCTGTCATTCCCACTCCGTGGCCTCTCCTTCCTGTCCCTGCACTCTCCTGCTGCACCCTGGGGCTGTCATTCCACTCCGTGGCCTCTCCATCCTGTCCCTGCACTCTCCTGCTGCACCCTGGGGTTGTCATTCCACTCCGTGGCCTCTCCTTTCTGTCCCTGCACTCTCCTGCTGCACCCTGGGGCTGTAATTCCACTCAGTGGCCTCTCCTTCCTGTCCCTGCACTCTCCTGCTGCACCCTGGGGCTGTCATTCCACTCAGTGACATGTCATTCCAGTCCCAGAACACTCCTGGAGCACCCTGGGGCTGTCATTCCACTCTGGGACATGTCATTCCAGTCCCAGAACAATCCTGGAACACCCTGGGGCTGTCATTCCACTCTGGGACATGTCATTCCAGTCCCAGAACACTCCTGCTGCAGCCTGGGGCTGTCATTCCACTCAGTGGCCTCTCCTTTCTTTCCCTGCACTCTCCTGCTGCACCCTGGGGCTGTCATTCCACTCCGTGGCCTCTCCTTCCTGTCCCTGCACTCTCCTGCTACACCCTGGGGCTGTCATTCCACTCTGTGGCCTCTCATTCCTGTCCCTGCACTCTCCTGCTGCACCCTGGGGCTGTCATTCCACTCTGTGGCCTCTCCTTCCTGTCCCTGCACTCTCCTGCTGCACCCTGGGGCTGTCATTCCACTCCATGGCCTCTCCTTCCTGTCCCTGCACTCTCCTGCTGCACCCTGGGGCTGTCATTCCACTCCGTGGCCTCTCATTCCTGTCCCTGCACACTCCTGCTGCTCCCTGGGGCTGTCATTCCACTCTGTGACATGTCATTCCAATCCCAGAACACTCCTGGAGCACCCTGGGGCTGTCATTCCACTCTGGGACATGTCATTCCACTCCCAGAACACTCCTGGAACACCCTGGGGCTATCATTCCATTCTGGGACATGTCATTCCAATCCCAGAACACTCCTGCTGCAGCCTGGGGCTGTCATTCCAATAAGTGGCCTCTCCTTCCTGTCCCTGCACTCTCCTGCTGCACCCTGGGGCTGTCATTCCACTCCGTGGCCTCTCCCTGTACCTGCACTCTCCTGCTACACCCTGGGGCTGTCATTGCACTCCGTGGCCTCTCTTTTCTGTCCCTGCACTCTCCTGCTGCACCCTGGGGCTGTCATTCCACTCCACGGCCTCTCCTTCCTGTCCCTGCACTCTCCTGCTGCACCCTGGGGCTGTCATTCCACTCCGTGGCCTCTCCTTCCTGTCCCTGCACTCTGCTGCTGCACCCTGGGGCTGTCATTCCACTCCGTGGCCTCTCCTTCCTGTCCCTGCACTCTCCTGCTGCACCCTGGGGCTGTCATTCCACTCCGTGGCTTCTCCTTCCTGTCCCTGCACTCTCCTGCTGCACCCTGGGGCTGTCATTCCACTCCGTGGCCTCTCATTCCTGTCCCTGCACTCTCCTGCTGCACCCTGGGTCTGTCATTCCACTCTGTGGCCTCTCATTTCTGTCCCTGCACTCTCCTGCTGCCCCCTGGGGCTGTCATTCCACTCTGTGGCCTCTCATTCCTGTCCCTGCACTCTCCTGCTGCACCCTGGGGCTGTCACTTCCACTCCGTGGCCTCTCCTTCCTGTCCCTGCACTCTCCTGCTGCACCCTGGGGTTGTCATTCCACTCTGTGACATGTCATTCCAGTCCCAGAACACTCCTGGAGCACCCTGGGGCTGTCATTCCACTCTGGGACATGTCATTCCAGTCCCAGAACACTCCTGGAACACCCTAGGGCTGTCATTCCATTCTGGGACATGTCATTCCAATCCCAGAACACTCCTGCTGCAGCCTGGGGCTGTCATTCCACTCAGTGGCTTCTCCTTCCTGTCCCTGCACTCTCCTGCTGCACCCTTGGGCTGTCATTCCACTCCGTGGCCTCTCATTCCTGTCCCTGCACTCTCCTGCTGCACCCTGGGGCTGTCATTCCACTCCGTGGCCTCTCATTCCTGTCCCTGCACTCTCCTGCTGCACCCTGGGGCTGTCATTTTCACTCTGTGGCCTCTCCTTCCTGTCCCTGCACTCTCCTGCTGCACCCCGGGGCTGTCATTCCACTCCGTGGCCTCTCCTTCCTGTCCCAGCACTCTCCTGCTGCACCCCGGGGCTGTCATTCCACTCCGTGGCCTCTCCTTCCTGTCCCTGCACTCTCCTGCTGAACCCCGGGCTGTCATTCCACTCCGTGGCCTCTCCTTCCTGTCCCTGCACTCTCCTGCTGAACCCCGGGGCTGTCATTCCACTCTATGGCCTCTCCTTCCTGTCCCTGCACTCTCCTGCTGCAGCCTGGGGCTGTCATTCCACTCCAGTGGCTTCTCCTTCCTGTCCCTGCACTCTCCTGCTGCACCCTTAGGCTGTCATTCCACTCCGTGGCCTCTCATTCCTGTCCCTGTACTCTCCTGCTGCACCCTGGGGCTGTCATTCCACCTCCGTGGCCTCTCCTTCCTGTCCCTGCACACTCCTGCTGCACCCTGGGGCTGTCATTCCACTCCGTGGCCTCTCATTCCTGTCCCTGCACTCTCCTGCTGCACCCTGGGGCTGTCATTTCACTCTGTGGCCTCTCCTTCCTGTCCCTGCACTCTCCTGCTGCACCCCGGGGCTGTCATTCCACTCCGTGGCCTCTCCTTCCCTGTCCCTGCACTCTCCTGCTGCACCCCGGGCTGTCATTCCACTCCGTGGCCTCTCCTTCCTGTCCCTGCACTCTCCTGCTGAACCCCGGGGCTGTCATTCCACTCCGTGGCCTCTCCTTCCTGTCCCTGCACTCTCCTGCTGAACCCCGGGGCTGTCATTCCACTCCGTGGCCTCTCCTTCCTGTCCCTGCACCTCTCCTGCTGCAGCCTGGGGCTGTCATTCCACTCAGTGGCTTCTCCTTCCTGTCCCTGCACTCTCCTGCTGCACCCTTGGGCTGTCATTCCACTCCGTGGCCTCTCATTCCTGTCGCTGCACACTCCTGCTGCACCCTGGGGGCTGTCATTCCACTCCGTGGCCTCTCCTTCCTGTCCCTGCACCTCTCCTGCTGCACCCTGGGGCTGTCATTTCACTCTGTGGCCTCTCCTTCCTGTCCCTGCACTCTCCTGCTGCACCCCGGGGCTGTCATTCCACTCCGTGGCCTCTCCTTCCTGTCCCTGCACTCTCCTGCTGAACCCCGGGCTGTCATTCCACTCCGTGGCCTCTCCTTCCTGTCCCTGCACACCCCTGGAGCACCCTGAGGCTGTCATTCCACTCTGGGACATGTCATTCCAGTCCCAGAACACTCCTGCTGCAGCCTGGGGCTGTCATTCCACTCAGTGGCCTCTCCTTCCTGTCCCTGCACTCTCCTGCTACACCCAGGGGCTGTCATTCCACTCTGTGGCCTCTCATTCCTTTCCCTGCACTCTCCTGCCGCACCCTGGGGCTGACATTCCACTCCGTGTCCTCTCATTCCTGTCCCTGCAGTCTCCTGCTGCACCCTGGGGATGCCACTCCACTACGGGGCCTCTCCTTCCTGTCCCTGCACTCTCCTGCTGCACCCTGGGGCTGTCATTCTACTCCGTGGCCTCTCCTTCCTGTCCCTGCACTCTCCTGCTGCACCCTGGGGCTTTCATTCCACTCCGTGGCCTCTCATTCCTGTCCCTGCACTCTTCTGCTACACCCTGGGGCTGTCATTCCACTCCGTGGCCTCTCATTCCTGTCCCTGCACTCTCCTGCTGCACCCTGGGGCTGTCATTCCACTCCGTGGCCTCTCATTCCTGTCCCTGCACTCTCCTGCTGCACCCTGGGGCTGTCATTCTACTCCGGGGCCTCTCCTTCCTGTCCCTGCACTCTCCTGTTGCACCCTGGGGCTGTCATTCCACTCCGGGGCCTCTCCTTCCTGTCCCTGCACTCTCCTGCTGCACCCTGGGGCTGTCATTCCACTCCCTGGCCTCTCCTTCCTGTCCCTGCACTCTCCTGCTGCACCCTGGGGCTTTCATTCCACTCCGTGGCCTCTCATTCCTGTCCCTGCACTCTCCTGCTGCACCCTGGGGCTGTCATTCCACTCCCTGGCCTCTCCTTCCTGTCCCTGCACTCTCCTGTTGCACCCTGGGGCTATCATTCCACTCCGGGGCCTCTCCTTCCTGTCCCTGCACACTCCTGCTGCACCCTGGGGCTGTCATTCCACTCCGGGGCCTCTCCTTCCTGTCTCTGCACTCTCCTGTTGCACCCTGGGGCTGTCATTCCACTCCGTGGCCTCTCCTTCCTGTCCCTGCACTCTCCTGCTGCACCCCGGGGCTGTCATTCCACTCCGTGGCCTCTCCTTCCTGTCCCTGCACTCTCCTGCTGCACCCTGGGGCTGTCATTCCACTCCGTGGCCTCTCCTTCCTGTCCCTACACTCTCCTGCTGCACCCTGGGGCTGTCATTCCACTCCGTGGCCTCTCCTTCCTGTCCCTGCACTCTCCTGCTGCACCCTGGGGCTTTCATTCCACTCCGTGGCCTCTCATTCCTGTCCCTGCACTCTCCTGCTACACCCTGGGGCTGTCATTCCACTCAGTGGCCTCTCCTTCCTGTCCCTGCCCTCTCCTGCTGCACCCTGGGGCTGTCATTCCACTCCCTGGCCTCTCCTTCCTGTCCCTGCACTCTCCTGTTGCACCCTGGGGCTGTCATTCCACTCCGGGGCCTCTCCTTCCTGTCCCTGCACTCTCCTGCTGCACCCTGGGGCTGTCATTCCACTCCGTGTCCTCTCATTCCTGTCCCTGCACACTCCTGCTGCACCCTGGGGCTGTCATTCCACTCTGTGACATGTCATTCCAGTCCCAGAACACTCCTGGAGCACCCTGGGGCTGTCATTCCACTCTGGGACATGTCATTCCAGTCCCAGAACACTCCTGGAACACCCTGGGGCTGTCATTCCACTCTGGGACATGTCATTCCAATCCCAGAACACTCCTGCTGCAGCCTGGGGCTGTCATTCCACTCTGTGGCCTCTCATTCCTGTCCCTGCACTCTCCTTCTGCACCCTGGGGCTGTCATTCCACTCCGTGGCCCCTCATTTTTGTCCCTGCACTCTCCTGCTGCACCCTGGGGCTGTCACTCCACTCCGTGGCCTCTCCTTCCTGTCCCTGCACACTCCTGCTGCACTCTGGGGCTGCCATTCCCACTCCGTGGCCTCTCATTCCTGTCCCTGCACTCTCCTGCTGCACCCTGGGGCTGTCATTCCACTCCGTGGCCTCTCATTCCTGTTGCTGCACACTCCTGCTGCACCCTGGGGCTGTCATTCCACTCCGTGGCCTCTCATTCCTGTCCCTGCACTCTCCTGCTGCACCCTGGGGCTGTCATTCCACTCCGTGGCCTCTCCTTCCTGTCCCTGTACTCACGTGCTGCACCCTGGGGCTGTCATTCCACTCCGTGGCCTCTCCTTCCTGTCCCTGTACTCACGTGCTGTACCCTGGGGCTGTCATTCCACTCCGTGGCCTCTCCTTCCTATCCCTGCAATCTCCTGCTGCACCCTGGGGCTGTCATTCCACTCCGTGGCCTCTCCTTTCTGTCCCTGCACTCTCCTGCTGCACCCTGGGGCTGTCATTCCACTCCGTGGCCTCTCCTTCCTGTCCCTGCACTCTCCTGCTGCACCCTGGGGCTGTCATTCCACTCCGTGGCCTCTCCTTCCTGTCCCTGCACTCTCCTGCTGCACCCTGGGGCTGTCATTACACTCCGTGGCCTCTCCTTCCTGTCCCTGCACTCTCCTGCTGCAACCTGGGGCTGTCATTCCACTCCGTGTCCTCTCATTCCTGTCCCTGCACTCTCCTGCTGCACCCTGGGGCTGTCATTCCACTCCGTGGCCTCTCATTCCTGTCCCTGCACTCTCCTGCTGCACCCTGGGGCTGTCACTCCACTCCATGATCTCTCCTTCCTGTCCCTGCACTCTCCTGCTGCACCCTGGGGCTGTCATTCCACTCTGTGACATGTCATTCCAGTCCCAGAACACTCCTGGAGCACCCTGGGGCTGTCATTCCACTCTGGGACATGTCATTCCAGTCCCAGAACACTCCTGGAACACCCTGGGGCTGTCATTCCAATCTGGGACACGTCATTCCAGTCCCAGAACACTCCTGCTGCATCCTGGGGCTGTCATTCCACTCAGTGGCCTCTCCTTTCTTTCCCTGCACTCTCCTGCTGCACCCTGGGGCTGTCATTCCACTCCGTGGCCTCTCCTTCCTGTCCCTGAACTCTCCTGCTACACCCTGGGGCTGTCATTCCACTCTGTGGCCTCTCCTTCCTGTCCCTGCACTCTCCTGTTGCACCCTGGGGTTGTCATTCCACTCCGGGGCCTCTCCTTCCTGTCCCTGCACTCTCCTGCTGCACCCTGGGGCTGTCATTCCACTCTGTGGCCTCTCATTCCTGTCCCTGCACTCTCCTGCTGCACCCTGGGGCTGTCATTCCACTCCGTGGCCTCTCATTCCTGTCCCTGCACTCTCCTGCTACACCCTGGGGCTGTCATTCCACTCTGTGACATGTCATTCCAGTCCCAGAACACTCTTGGAGCACCCTGGGGCTGTCATTCCACTCTGGGACATGTCATTCCAGTCCCAGAACACTCCTGGAACACCCTGGGGCTGTCATTCCACTCTGGGACATGTCATTCAAGTCCCAGAACACTCCTGCTGCAGCCTGGGGCTGTCATTCCACTCAGTGGCCTCTCCTTTCTTTCCCTGCACTCTCCTGCTGCACCCTGGGGCTGTCATTCCACTCTGTGGCCTCTCATTCCTGTCCCTGCACTCTCCTGCTGCACCCTGGGGCTGTCATTCCACTCCCTGGCCTCTCCTTCCTCTCCCTGCACTCTCCTGTTGCACCCTGGGGCTGTCATTCCACCCCGTGGCCTCTCCTTCCTGTCCCTGCACTCTCCTGCTGCACCCTGGGGCTGTCATTCCACTCCGTGGCCTCTCCTTCCTGTCCCTGCACTCTCCTGCTGCACCCTGGGGCTGTCATTCCACTCCGTGGCCTCTCCTTCCTGTCCCTGCACTCTCCTGCTGCACCCTGGGGCTGTCATTCCACTCCGTGGCCTCTCCTTCCTGTCCCTGCACTCTCCTGCTGCACCCTGGGGCTGTCATTCCACTCCGTGGCCTCTCCTTTCTGTCCCTGCACTCTCCTGCTGCACCCTGGGGCTGTCATTCCACTCCGTGGCCTCTCCTTCCTGTCCCTGCACTCTCCTGCTGCACCCTGGGGCTGTCATTCCACTCAGTGGCCGCTCCTTTCTTTCCCTGCACTCTCCTGCTGCACCCTGGGGCTGTCATTCCACTCCGTGGCCTCTCCTTCCTGTCCCTGCACTCTCCTGCTACACCCTGGGGCTGTCATTCCACTCTGTGGCCTCTCCTTCCTGTCCCTGCACTCTCCTGTTGCACCCTGGGGTTGTCATTCCACTCCGTGGCCTCTCCTTCCTGTCCCTACACTCTCCTGCTGCACCCTGGGGCTGTCATTCCACTCTGTGGCCTCTCATTCCTGTCCCTGCACTCTCCTGCTGCACCCTGGGGCTGTCATTCCACTCAGTGGCCTCTCATTCCTGTCCCTGCACTCTCCTGCTACACCCTGGGGCTGTCATTCCACTCTGTGACATGTCATTCCAGTCCCAGAACACTCTTGGAGCACCCTGGGGCTGTCATTCCACTCTGGGACATGTCATTCCAGTCCCAGAACACTCCTGGAACACCCTGGGGCTGTCATTCCACTCTGGGACATGTCATTCAAGTCCCAGAACACTCCTGCTGCAGCCTGGGGCTGTCATTCCACTCAGTGGCCTCTCTTTTCTTTCCCTGCACTCTCCTGCTGCACCCTGGGGCTGTCATTCCACTCTGTGGCCTCTCATTCCTGTCCCTGCACTCTCCTGCTGCACCCTGGGGCTGTCATTCCACTCCCTGGCCTCTCCTTCCTCTCCCTGCACTCTCCTGCTGCACCCTGGGGCTGTCATTCCACCCCGTGGCCTCTCCTTCCTGTCCCTGCACTCTCCTGCTGCACCCTGGGGCTGTCATTCCACTCCGTGGCCTCTCCCTTCCTGTCCCTGCACTCTCCTGCTGCACCCTGGGGCTTTCATTCCACTCCGTGGCCTCTCCTTCCTGCCCCTGCACTCTCCTGCTGCACCCTGGGGCTGTCATTCCACTCCGTGGCCTCTCCTTCCTGTCCCTGCACTCTCCTGCTGAACCCTCGGGCTGTCATTCCACTCCGTGGCCTCTCCTTTCTGTCCCTGCACTCTCCTGCTGCACCCTGGGGCTGTCATTCCACTCCGTGGCCTCTCCTTCCTGTCCCTGCACTCTCCTGTTGCACCCTGGGGCTGTCACTCCACTCCGTGGCCTCTCCTTCCTGTCCCTGCACTCTCCTGCTGCACCCTGGGGCTGTCATTCCACACAGTGGCCTCTCCTTCCTGTCCCTGCACTCTCCTGCTGCACCCTGGGGCTGTCATTCCACTCCGTGGCCTCTCCTTCCTGTCCCTGCACTCTCCTGCTGCACCCTGGGGCTGTCATTCCACTCCGTGGCCTCTCCTTTCTGTCCCTGCACTCTCCTGCTGCACCCTGGGGCTGTCATTCCACTCAGTGGCCTCTCATTCCTGTCCCTGCACTCTCCTGCTACACCCTGGGGCTGTCATTCCACTCTGGGACATGTCATTCAAGTCCCAGAACACTCCTGCTGCAGCCTGGGGCTGTCATTCCACTCAGTGGCCTCTCCATTCTTTCCCTGCACTCTCCTGCTGCACCCTGGGGCTGTCATTCCACTCCGTGGCCTCTCCTTCCTGTCCCTGCACTCTCCTGCTACACCCTGGGGCTGTCATTCCACTCTGTGGCCTCTCCTTCCTGTCCCTGCACTCTCCTGCTGCACCCTGGGGCTGTCATTCCACTCCGTGGCCTCTCCTTCCTGTCCCTGCACTCTCCTGCTGCACCCTGGGGCTTTCATTCCACTCCGTGGCCTCTCCTTCCTGTCCCTGCACTCTCCTGCTACACCCTGGGGCTGTCATTCCACTCTGTGGCCTCTCATTCCTGTCCCTGCACTCTCCTGCTGCACCCTGGGGCTGTGATTCCACTCCCTGGCCTCTCCTTCCTGTCCCTGCACTCTCCTGTTGCACCCTGGGGCTGTCATTCCACTCCGGGGCCTCTCCTTCCTGTCCCTGCACTCTCCTGCTGCACCCTGGGGCTGTCATTCCACTCCGTGGCATCTCATTCCTGTCTCTGCACACTCCTGCTGCACCCTGGGGCTGTCATTCCACTCTGTGACATGTCATTCCTGTCCCTGCACACTCCTGCTGCACCCTGGGGCTGTCATTCCACTCTGTGACATGTCATTCCAGTCCCAGAACACTCCTGGAGCACCCTGGGGCTGTCATTCCACTCTGGGACATGTCATTCCAGTCCCAGAACACTCCTGGAACACCCTGGGGCTGTCATTCCACTCTGGGACATGTCATTCCAATCCCAGAACACTCCTGCTGCAGCCTGGGGCTGTCATTCCACTCAGTGGCCTCTCCTTCCTGTCCCTGCACTCTCCTGCTACACCCTGGGGCTGTCATTCCACTCTGTGGCCTCTCCTTCCTGTCCCTGCACTCTCCTGCTGCACCCTGGGGCTGTCATTCCACTCCGTGGCCTCTCATTCCTGTCCCTGCACTCTCCTGCTGCACCCTGGGGCTGTCATTCCACTCTGTGGCCTCTCCATTCCTGTCCCTGCACTCTCCTGCTGCACCCTGGGGCTGTCATTCCACTCCCTGGCCTCTCCTTCCTGTCCCTGCACTCTCCTGCTGCACCCTGGGGCTGTCATTCCACCCCGTGGCCTCTCCCTTCCTGTCCCTGCACTCTCCTGCTGCACCCTGGGGCTGTCATTCCACTCTGTGGCCTCTCATTCCTGTCCCTGCACTCTCCTGCTGCACCCTGGGGCTGTCATTCCACTCCCTGGCCTCTCCTTCCTGTCCCTGCACTCTCCTGCTGCACCCTGGGGCTGTCATTCCACCCCGTGGCCTCTCCTTCCTGTCCCTGCACTCTCCTGCTGCACCCTGGGGCTGTCATTCCACTCCGTGGCCTCTTCTTCCTGTCCCTGCACTCTCCTGCTGCACCCTGGGGCTTTCATTCCACTCCGTGGCCTCTCCTTCCTGTCCCTGCACTCTCCTGCTGCACCCTGGGGCTGTCATTCCACTCCGTGGCCTCTCCTTCCTGTCCCTGCACTCTCCTGCTGCACCCTGGGGCTGTCATTCCACTCCGTGGCCTCTCCTTTCTGTCCCTGCACTCTCCTGCTGCACCCTGGGGCTGTCATTCCACTCCGTGGCCTCTCCTTCCTGTCCCTGCACTCTCCTGCTGCACCCTGGGGCTGTCATTCCACTCCGTGGCCTCTCATTCCTGTCCCTGCACTCTCCTGCTGCACCCTGGGGCTGTCATTCCACTCCGTGGCCTCTCATTCCTGTCCCTGCACTCTCCTGCTGCACCCTGGGGCTGTCATTCCACTCCGTGGCCTCTCATTCCTGTCCCTGCACTCTCCTGCTGCAGCCTGGGGCTGTCATTCCACTCTGGGACATGTCATTCAAGTCCCAGAACACTCCTGCTGCAGCCTGGGGCTGTCATTCCACTCAGTGGCCTCTCCATTCTTTCCCTGCACTCTCCTGCTGCACCCTGGGGCTGTCATTCCACTCCGTGGCCTCTCCTTCCTGTCCCTGCACTCTCCTGCTACACCCTGGGGCTGTCATTCCACTCTGTGGCCTCTCCTTCCTGTCCCTGCACTCTCCTGCTGCACCCTGGGGCTGTCATTCCACTCCGTGGCCTCTCCTTCCTGTCCCTGCACTCTCCTGCTGCACCCTGGGGCTTTCATTCCACTCCGTGGCCTCTCCTTCCTGTCCCTGCACTCTCCTGCTACACCCTGGGGCTGTCATTCCACTCTGTGGCCTCTCATTCCTGTCCCTGCACTCTCCTGCTGCACCCTGGGGCTGTGATTCCACTCCCTGGCCTCTTCTTCCTGTCCCTGCACTCTCCTGTTGCACCCTGGGGCTGTCATTCCACTCCGGGGCCTCTCCTTCCTGTCCCTGCACTCTCCTGCTGCACCCTGGGGCTGTCATTCCACTCCGTGGCATCTCATTCCTGTCTCTGCACACTCCTGCTGCACCCTGGGAGCTGTCATTCCACTCTGTGACATGTCATTCCTGTCCCTGCACACTCCTGCTGCACCCTGGGGGCTGTCATTCCACTCTGTGACATGTCATTCCAGTCCCAGAATACTCCTGGAGCACCCTGGGGCTGTCATTCCCACTCTGGGACATGTCATTCCAGTCCCAGAACACTCCTGGAACACCCTGGGGCTGTCATTCCACTCTGGGACATGTCATTCCAATCCCAGAACACTCCTGCTGCAGCCTGGGGCTGTCATTCCACTCAGTGGCCTCTCCTTCCTGTCCCTGCACTCTCCTGCTACACCCTGGGGCTGTCATTCCACTCTGTGGCCTCTCCTTCCTGTCCCTGCACTCTCCTGCTGCACCCTGGGGCTGTCATTCCACTCCGTGGCCTCTCATTCCTGTCCCTGCACTCTCCTGCTGCACCCTGGGGCTGTCATTCCACTCCGTGGCCTCTCCTTCCTGTCCCTGCACTCTCCTGCTGCACCCTGGGGCTGTTATTCCACTCCGTGGCCTCTCCTTTCTGTCCCTGCACTCTCCTGCTGCACCCTGGGGCTGTCATTCCACTCCGTGGCCTCTCCTTCCTGTCCCTGCACTCTCCTGCTGCAACCTGGGGCTGTCATTCCAATCTGTGGCCTCTCATTCCTGTCCCTGCACTCTCGTGCTGCACCCTGGGGCTGTCATTCCACTCCGTGGCCTCTCATTCCTGTCCCTGCACTCTCCTGCTGCACCCTGGGGCTGTCACTCCACTCCGTGGCCTCTCCTTCCTGTCCCTGCACTCTCCTGCTGCACCCTGGGGCTGTCATTCCACTCTGTGACATGTCATTCCAGTCCCAGAACACTCCTGGAGCACCCTGGGGCTGTCATTCCACTCTGGGACATGTCATTCCAGTCCCAGAACACTCCTGGAACACCCTGGGGCTGTCATTCCACTCTGGGACATGTCATTCCAGTCCCAGAACACTCCTGCTGCAGCCTGGGGCTGTCATTCCACTCAGTGGCCTCTCCTTTCTTTCCCTGCACTCTCCTGCTGCACCCTGGGGCTGTCATTCCACTCCGTGGCCTCTCCTTCCTGTCCCTGCACTCTCCTGCTACACCCTGGGGCTGTCATTCCACTCCGTGGCCTCTCATTCCTGTCCCTGCACTCTCCTGCTGCACCCTGGGGCTGTCATTCCACTCTGTGGCCTCTCCTTCCGGTCCCTGCACTCTCCTGCTGCACCCTGGGGCTGTCATCCCACTCCATGGCCTCTCCTTCCTGTCCCTGCACTCTCCTGCTGCACCCTGGGGCTTTCATTCCACTCCGTGGCCTCTCATTCCTGTCCCTGCACTCTCCTGCTACACCCTGGGGCTGTCATTCCACTCTGTGGCCTCTCATTCCTGTCCCTGCACTCTCCTGCTGCACCCTGGGGCTGTCATTCCACTCCCTGGCCTCTCCTTCCTGTCCCTGCACTCTCCTGTTGCACCCTGGGGCTGTCATTCCACTCCGGGGCCTCTATTTCCTGTACCTGCACTCTCCTGCTGCACCCTGGGGCTGTCATTCCACTCCGTGGCCTCTCATTCCTGTCCCTGCACACTCCTGCTGCACCCTGGGGCTGTCATTCCACTCCGTGGAATCTCATTCCTGTCCCTGCACTCTCCTGCTGCACCCTGGGGCTGTCATTCCACTCCGTGGCCTCTCCTTCCTGTCCCTCCACTCACCTGCTGCACCCTGGGGCTGTCATTCCACTCCGTGGCCTCTCCTTCCTGTCCCTGCACTCTCCTGCTGCACCCTGGGGCTGTCATTCCACTCCGTGGCCTCTCCTTCCTGTCCCTGCACTCTCCTGCTGCACCCTGGGCCTGTCATTCCACTCCGTGGCCTCTCCTTTCTGTCCCTGCACTCTCCTGCTGCACCCTGGGCCTGTCATTCCACTCCGTGGCCTCTCCTTCCCGTCCCTGCACTCTCCTGCTGCACCCTGGGGCTGTCATTCCACTCCGTGGAATCTCATTCCTGTCCCTGCACTCTCCTGCTGCACCCTGGGGCTGTCATTCCACTCCGTGGCCTCTCCTTCCTGTCCCTCCACTCACCTGCTGCACCCTGGGGCTGTCATTCCACTCCGTGGCCTCTCCTTCCTGTCCCTGCACTCTCCTGCTGCACCCTGGGGCTGTCATTCCACTCCGTGGCCTCTCCTTCATGTCCCTGCACTCTCCTGCTGCACCCTGGGCCTGTCATTCCACTCCGTGGCCTCTCCTTTCTGTCCCTGCACTCTCCTGCTGCACCCTGGGGCTGTCATTCCACTCCGTGGCCTCTCCTTCCTGTCCCTGCACTCTCCTGCTGCACCCTGGGGCTGTCATTCCACTCCTTGGCCTCTCCTTCCTGTCCCTGCACTCTCCCGCTGCACCCTGGGGCTGTCATTCCACTCTGGGACATGTCATTCCAGTCTCAGAACACTCCTGGAACACCCTGGGGCTGTCATTCCACTCTGGGACATGTCATTCCAGTCCCAGAACACTCCTGCTGCAGCCTGGGGCTGTCATTCCACTCAGTGGCCTCTCCTTTCTGTCCCTGCACTCTCCTGCTGCACCCTGGGGCTGTCATTCCACTCCGTGGCCTCTCCTTCCTGTCCCTGCACTCTCCTGCTGCACCCTGGGGCTTTCATTCCACCCCGTGGCCTCTCATTCCTGTCCCTGCACTCTCCTGCTGCACCCTGGGGCTGTCATTCCACTCCGTGGCCTCTCATTCCTGTCCCTGCACTCTCCTGCTGCACCCTGGGGCTGTCACTCTACTCCGTGGCCTCTCCTTCCTGTCCCTGCACTCTCCTGCTGCACCCTGGGGCTGTCATTCCACTCCGTGGCCTCTCATTCCTGTCCCTGCACACTCCTGCTGCACCCTGGGGCTGTCATTCCACTCCGTGTCCTCTCATTCCTGTCCCTGCACTCTCCTGCTGCACCCTGGGGCTGTCATTCCACTCCGTGGCCTCTCATTCCTGTCCCTGCACACTCCTGCTGCACCCTGGGGCTCTCATTCCTCTCCCTGGCCTCTCATTCCTGTCCCTGCACTCTCCTGCTGCACCCTGGGGCTGTCATTCCACTCCGTGGCCTCTCCTTCCTGTCCCTGCACTCTCCTGTTGCACCCTGGGGCTGTCATTCCACTCAGGGGCCTCTCCTTCCTGTCCCTGCACTCTCCTGCTGCACCCTGGGGCTGTCATTCCACTCCGTGTCCTCTCATTCCTGTCCCTGCACACTCCTGCTGCACCCTGGGGCTGTCATTCCACTCTGTGAGATGTCATTCCAGTCCCAGAACACTCCTGGAACACCCTGGGGCTGTCATTCCACTCTGGGACATGTCATTCCAATCCCAGAACACTCCTGCTGCAGCCTGGGGCTGTCATTCCACTCAGTGGCCTCTCCTTCCTGTCCCTGCACTCTCCTGCTACACCCTGGGGCTGTCATTCCACTCTGTGGCCTCTCATTCCTGTCCCTGCACTCTCCTTCTGCACCCTGGGGCTCTCATTCCACTCCGTGGCCTCTCATTCCTGTCCCTGCACTCTCCTGCTGCACCCTGGGGCTGTGATTCCACTCCGTGGCCTCTCATTCCTGTCCCTGCACTCTCCTGCTGCACCCTGGGGCTGTCACTCCACTCCGTGGCCTCTCATTCCTGTCCCTGCACTCTCCTGCTGCACCCTGGGGCTGTCACTCCACTCCGTGGCCTCTCCTTCCTGTCCCTGCACTCTCCTGCTGCACCCTGGGGCTGTCATTCCACTCCGTGGCCTCTCATTCCTGTCCCTGCACTCTCCTGCTGCAGCCTGGGGCTGTCATTCCACTCCGTGGCCTCTCATTCCTGTCCCTGCACTCTCCTGCTGCACCCTGGGGCTGTCATTCCACTCCGTGGCCTCTCATTCCTGTCCCTGCACACTCCTGCTGCACCCTGGGGCTGTCATTCCACTCCGTGGCCTCTCCTTCCTGTCCCTGCACTCACCTGCTGCACCCTGGGGCTGTCATTCCACTCCGTGGCCTCTCCTTCCTGTCCCTGCACTCACCTGCTGCACCCTGGGGCTGTCATTCCACTCCGTGGCCTCTCCTTCCTGTCCCTGCACTCTCCTGCTGCACCCTGGGGCTGTCATTCCACTCCGTGGCCTCTCCTTCCTGTCCCTGCACTCTCCTGCTGCTCCCTGGGGCTGTCATTCCACTCCCTGGCCTCTCCTTCCTGTCCCTGCACTCTCCTGTTGCACCCTGGGGCTGTCATTCCATTCCGGGGCCTCTACTTCCTGTACCTGCACTCTCCTGCTGCACCCTGGGGCTGTCATTCCACTCCGTGGCCTCTCATTCCTGTCCCTGCACACTCCTGCTGCACCCTGGGGCTGTCATTCCACTCTGTGACATGTCATTCCAGTCCCAGAACACTCCTGGAGCACCCTGGGGCTGTCATTCCACTCTGGGACATGTCATTCCAGTCCCAGAACACTCCTGGAACACCCTGGGGCTGTCATTCCACTCTGGGACATGTCATTCCAGTCCCAGAACAGTCCTGCTGCAGCCTGGGGCTGTCATTCCACTCAGTGGCCTCTCCTTTCTGTCCCTGCACTCTCCTGCTGCACCCTGGGGCTGTCATTCCACTCCGTGGCCTCTCCTTCCTGTCCCTGCACTCTCCTCTGCACCCTGGGGCTTTCATTCCACCCCGTGGCCTCTCATTCCTGTCCCTGCACTCTCCTGCTGCACCCTGGGGCTGTCATTCCACTCCGTGGCCTCTCATTCCTGTCCCTGCACTCTCCTGCTGCACCCTGGGGCTGTCACTCCACTCCGTGGCCTCTCCTTCCTGTCCCTGCACTCTCCTGCTGCACCCTGGGGCTGTCACTCCACTCCGTGGCCTCTCCTTCCTGTCCCTGCACTCTCCTGCTGCACCCTGGGGCTGTCATTCCACTCCGTGGCCTCTCATTCCTGTCCCTGCACACTCCTGCTGCACCCTGGGGCTGTCATTCCACTCCGTGTCCTCTCATTCCTGTCCCTGCACTCTCCTGCTGCACCCTGGGGCTGTCATTCCACTCCGTGGCCTCTCATTCCTGTCCCTGCACACTCCTGCTGCACCCTGGGGCTCTCATTCCACTCCCTGGCCTCTCATTCCTGTCCCTGCACTCTCCTGCTGCACCCTGGGGCTGTCATTCCACTCTGTGGCCTCTCATTCCTGTCCCTGCACTCTCCTGCTGCACCCTGGGGCTGTCATTCCACTCCCTGGCCTCTCCTTCCTGTCCCTGCACTCTCCTGTTGCACCCTGGGGCTGTCATTCCACTCCGGGGCCTCTCCTTCCTGTCCCTGCACTCTCCTGCTGCACCCTGGGGCTGTCATTCCACTCCGTGTCCTCTCATTCCTGTCCCTGCACACTCCTGGAGCACCCTGGGGCTGTCATTCCACTCTGGGACATGTCATTCCAGTCCCAGAACACTCCTGGAACACCCTGGGGCTGTCATTCCACTCTGGGACATGTCATTCCAATCCCAGAACACTCCTGCTGCAGCCTGGGGCTGTCATTCCACTCAGTGGCCTCTCCTTCCTGTCCCTGCACTCTCCTGCTACACCCTGGGGCTGTCATTCCACTCTGTGGCCTCTCATTCCTGTCCCTGCACCCTCCTGCTGCACCCTGGGGCTGTCATTCCACTCCGTGGCCTCTCATTCCTGTCGCTGCACACTCCTGCTGCACCCTGGGGCTGTCATTCCACTCCGTGGACTCTCCTTCCTGTCCCTGCACTCTCCTGCTGCACCCTGGGGCTGTCATTCCACTCCGTGGCCTCTCCTTTCTGTCCCTGCACTCTCCTGCTGCACCCTGGGGCTGTCAT
>JAPDNY010000497.1:0-35581 GCA_029375565.1 Gekko gecko
TGTTGTCTCCATTCACTAATCTCAAGGGATGTTCATAGGGAACTTAAAAAAAAGGAAGTGTTACTTGATTTTATTGAACAGGTCAAGGTGACGTAACTATCAATGCCAAATTTTATCTATCTATCTATTATTTCAACTTTTATTCTGCCCTCCCTGTGAACGGACTCGGGGCAGGGAAGGAAGTGCCAGACAGGCTTGCAGGCGAGCAGGTGGTGGAGTGTGCCCCAGGAGTCCCTGAAGCTGCAGCCTTAGGAGGGAGGGAGGGAGGGAGGGAGGACCCGGCTTTCCATCGAGCCAGGGCTGGTCAGGCAGCAGGAGGCAGCGTGGAATGTTGCTGGTCTCAGGAGTGGATCAATTGCCACTGTAACTGCTGTAGTATCAGAGTCACCTGCTCCCAGTAGAGGGCCCCAACTAGTAGTCTAGCTGCAGCATTTGGCACTAGCTGCAGCTTCCAAGTGATAGCCCCAAGCACTGCACATTGCAATAATCCAGTCTAAATGGAACAAAGGTGACCCATGGGTCAATGTTTCTAGATCAGACTGAATGAGGAATGGGTGCATTTGACGCACCAGCCAAAGGTATGCTAAAGAACTCTGAACAACCACAGCCACCTGGTTTTCTAAGGTGACTATGACAGGAATGGAATACATTGTCTGAGCCATTTTTCTCTGCTTTAGTTAGGCCTTTCTGTTGGCCAAAGTGTAGCCATTTTAGAATCCTTCATGCTTTTTAAGAAGCAGAATCACAAGACCAAGGGACACAGATGAGAAAATGTGGCTGAGACTAAACTGAGGGGAGAAGTTTCGCGATGAGAGTTAGAGAAGAGCTGGACTTTGAATATGACTGGCTAAACTACAGACAGATTTATGATTTATTTAAGACTGACAAAACGAGATATGGTTTTAGAAAGGAAAATAATGAAATTGAAAAGGTTTGGATAGAAAAAGGTAAAAAAATGATTTCTAGAATCTATAAGATTTTGTTAAAATGGTATACAGAGGATGAGATTGTAAAAGAGCAAATGGTGAAATGGGCTATAAATATAGAGATATAGAAATGTCATCATGGGAATATTTGTGGAAAAAATCGATCAAAATTTCAACATGTGTTAATGTGAAGGAAAATTGTTATAAAATGATGTATAGATGGTATATGACACCAAAAAAAATCGCCAATATAAATGAGAATATGTCTAACAAATGTTGGAAATGTAAGAAAAAAGAGGGCTCATTCTACCATATGTGGTGGACATGTGATAAAGCAGGTACTTATTGGACTGAGATTCATAATGAAATTCAGAAAATTCTGAAATGTACTTTGAAAAAAGAGCCAGAAATGTTACTCTTAGGACTTAAATTAGAAGAAGTCAAAATGACAAAGAGAACATTGTTATGGTACTTAATTTCAACTTCAAGAATGACTTATGCTCAGTTTTGGAACAGGAGCGGGTACCTGACAAATGGGAATGGATAAAAAAAATGATTTTCATGATTGAAATTGACAAGTAGACAAGAAAACTTCATGGAAAAGAAGACGAAGAATTTTTAGCAGATTGGAAAGACTTTAAAGACTATTTAGAACTTAACTGGGATGTGAAAAATAGACTGTTATGTTTTGATAGTTATTAATAATAGAGGTGTTGTAAGAAAAGGGATTCTAATTGAAAAGTTACCTAACAGTAAAAAATAGAAAAGGAAAATATTGAACATTATGAATTGAATATTGAAAATGAATTGAATGTAAGAGAATATTGTTAGAAATGTTAATGGGGGCGGAGCATCGTTGGAAGCCGGGGGGGGGATTTTCTTTTTTTTCAGAAAAGGATATGTTAAGGATTGATTGCCGAATATGTAACATGCTAATATATCCTGTTAATAAATTTTCTTTTTAAAAAAAAAAGAAAATGTGGCCGAGACTTACCCGCACTGCTTCTTCTGGTTCTGGGGCTCTCAGGCAACTGGCAAGGCAAGCATGCGGCTGACCTCTCCACCAGGCTGCATGGCCCGGCTGGGGGGCAGGGTCTGCACTAAGGGCTACCAGGACAATGCCTGTCTGCCCACATCCCATGGTTCTGGGACTCCCTTAAGGAGTCTTGAGGTAGAGCCACCTTCAGCAGCATGCCCAGCTCAGAGGCTGTCAGTGGGGCTTTCACTAGAAGGTGGCAAGGGCACCACGCAGAGGCTGGCACTCACGCAGTTCCCTGGGGTTATTTTTTTTTCTGCCACTTCTTGGTAGCACCCCATCAGGTGGGCTGGGGTTCCAGGGTTATCAGGCGGCAGGCAGGTGGCCTGATTCAGGTTCCATGCCTATGCTGAACCAGTACTCCTATGGTGTAATCAATAAAGCTGTGGCCATTTTATTCTTCAAAGTCAGGGTATAAGTTCTTTGCCTGTGCCCCCTCCCCATGCTCCTGGGATCCACAAAGAAATTTACAAAAATAGGAATACAGATGCACAAACATACACACTATTTTGCCAAAAATCAAGCAGGTGACCTTATTTGCTTTAGAATTAGATGGCTATATGAGGCGGAACCTACAGACAACATACACCATTAAATCTAATTCTACCTCCCAGCTAACTTGATCAATTGCCTTTCCCACACTGTTGCAGGACCATCTGAATTAAATCATATACAAATAGGGGAGAAACACCCCCAGAGTTTCAAGAAACACTTCTCTTCAGACTAGGAGAGCATCTATTCATTTGATCCAGTGTAGTATACTGCTGGGAATGTCCAATTAGGATGTGGGAGTCCCAGGTTTAAATCCCCACTGCAATGAAGCTCACAAAATGACCATAGGCCAGATGTTCCTTCTCAGCTTCAACTACCACACAGGGTTATAGTGATGATAAAATGAAAGAAGGGAGTACCATGGACCCATCCTCTGCTCCATGGAGCAAAGTTGGGATAAATATATACTAATTAAATAAATATTACAATCTACTATATCTCTTGGCTATGAAATATTAGAAGCTAATCCATTTGACAGTAAGGAATAGGCCTGTTTGAATGTGTACTGAATTTGAGAAAATAGAAAGGATCAATGACTTACTGGATGTTTGTGCAACAGGTGATGCACTAGGAGTTACTCTTCCCGCTAAATAAAAAGGGGGTGATTAATAAAATTAAGATACAGCTATCTAATCAATTATATTGCATGTTTTCCACGAGGTCAAGAATTTAACAGAAAAAAAGTTGAACATATCAAACTATACTAGATATAGAAAAATTCTCTATGTTCAGCTGGCTGGACAAGTTTGACACTTAGAGGGGGGGGATCTCAAATGGTGTTATAATAAACCAAAGGACACAATGCCTTTATAAAATAAATTAATGAACTACACACTACAAATTTTATCATTCCTGGTGACTAGAACTACAACCTGCTCTAAAATTAAAGTTAAGAAATTGAAATGTACACAACGTGAAATCTTATAATGGATTTCTGTCAAGATTTATGCATAAAAAGTGGAAAGTGCACTAGATATTTGATTTAGATGCTTCATGCTAATTTCCAAAAGATTAAAGACTAAGCTGTGTTGTTTGATTTATATGACAAATTAAAACTGTACCTGGCATTATTGATTTGCTTCTGTCCTTCCTTAATACTATTCTTCAAGGGATTGACAAGAACAAAAGAAACATAGTTAAAGTTACAAGAGAAATGGTTGTTGTGTAGCCATACCTTCACAGATGACACCAGCATCTTCCTGATGACCGCAGTTATGTCTGCCCCAAGGTGCGTGAGGGCACTGAGACAAGGAGTATTCATTTCCCCTGCAATTAACATCATCCAAGTTAATAGGGCCTGAACCTGGACCATGAAAGGCGTTTCCAGGTGCTGATAGCGCCGATCCACATCCAAGCTGTTGGCACACGACTTGTGCATCGTTTACGCTCCAGCCATCATCACAGACTGTCCCCCATGTGCCGTTATGATATATTTCAACACGACCTTCACATCTGTTGTCTCCATTCACTAATCTCAAGGGATGTTCATAGGGAACTTAAAAAAAGAAAGAAAGTGTTACTTGATTTTATTGAGCGGGCGGTGGAGTGTGCCCCAGGAGTCCCTGAAGCTGCAACATTAGGAGGGAGGGAGGGAGGACCTGGCTTTCCAGCAGCATCGAGCCAGGGCTGGTCGGGCAGCAGAAGGCGGCGTGGAATGTTGCTGGAGGCGGGCAAAGGGAAGGAAGTGTCATACAGGCTGGCAGGCGAGTGGGTGGTGAAGAGAGAGGGGCTGGTTGCATCTAGACATCCCAACCCGAAGAAAAATATTCCCGATTAAATTATAGCCGGAACAAATCCCAATTACCTTGCCATGTGACCACAGCCTTTATAAACTAGCCATACCTTGGTAACCCCCAAATTTCCCAGAGCTGGAATTCAGTCAGAGTATCTTACATTTCCTGCAAAGGCTCTGATAACAATCTTAGAAACTGCAATTCATTTTAAATTCAAGTTATGTAGAATAAGAAATTACATGTTATGTCTCTTCACTTTTAATCTTAACATATGCTCATTTTTTTGTACCTTTGTGATTCTTGTTTACTTAATCATTTCAAGAATAATTATAAATTAAAGTTTTAATGCAACCTTGAATGGGGATATAAAGTTTTCACCCAATGCCTAGAATAAATAAACTTCTCATCTCCTGTATCAGAACACTGAGACCTGTTAAAGAGGGATCATGAGAGGAAATGGTCATTATCCACATAGCAATATGGATCAATGGTTAATGCATTGCCTCATGGCTACCAAAGAGACTTTTAGTTCCATGTGGCTGTCCCCTCATAAGTGGGTTTCTTAAATGTCGTAGTCCAATGTGCTTCTCATGGAAATATAAAGGAAAAGATAACTCCATATATTTCCTAATAACAACATCTTTACGATGGTGCATTGAAAAAGATAACAGTCTTCAGTAAACTGACTTGTCATAAATGATATCTTTAAGCTATAGAGGAAAGGCTCAGGGTGCTCCAGCACAGTTCCTTTTACAGATGATGTTGCAATTGCCCAAAAATTATTCCAAGTCAAGAAGAAGAAAAAGAGGAGGAGGAGGAGGAGGAGATTGGATTTATTCCCTGCCCTTCACTCGGAGTCTCAGTGTGGCTTACAATTTCATTTCCCTTCCCCATCCCGCAACAGACACCCTGTGAGGTAGGTGGGGCTGAGAAAGCTCTTTCAAGAGCTGCTCTTTCAGGAACAGTTCTGACAGAACTGTGGCTTGCCCAAGGTCATCCAGCAGCTGCAAGTGGAGGAGTGGGGAATCAAACCCAGTTCTCCCAGATTAGAGTCCATGCACTTAACCACTACACCAAACTGGCTCTCCAAGAGCAGAGAATAGAATAAAAATAATCAACAAACATTACCTTGATTACACATTGGTTGCATGACATAAATATCCTGAGCTTAAAATACAATACTTGGTTGAAATTTGTTAAAACAAAACTTTATCGATCTGTCTAATTAGACAGGCCTGGGCACAAAATCTGTCTTCTTTAAAAGTAATATCATTACAGCGATCTCCAGGGAGGAGAGAGATATAAAAATGGTTAGATCTACCTGGGTACTCAGATATAATTGGAATAATGTATACATTTCAAATGTTCTGGTAGAATCAACACCACCATATAGAGATGCTGTTCATACAGAATATGGGCAAATTTCCTTTCAAGAAGGGCAGATGGAAGGACATTTAGTTGGGTAAGAGTAAAAGCTCTATGATGCTTGAGGAATTTCTACATATAGTATGTAGATGGAATGAAGTTTTGGTTGCCATTACCCACTGCCAGGATGAGATGGGCTTGAGTTCCATCTAATTGAAGGGAGGTGTCCCAAAGTCTCTGCTTAACTATTGTTTTCACTCCATGATATACAATATGCAAAAGAACCGTACTAGAGAAACTTAGGTGTTGGAGTTTGTCCTCTATTTTTTTTATCCAACTTGAATGAAAACTGTCTAACAAAATTTAAAAAGTTAAACTAGAGGGGGAAGAGTTTAAATTCAACCAGAAATATATAGCTTGCAGCCAAACCCATGATTCTAAAGTTACCAGGCCTGCCCTTAGTCTAAGCATAGCATTGGATACGCACCAACAGGCACCCCAAATAAGGATCTTAGAAATTTAGACCAAATAACTTCCAGTTTGGAGTGGTTATTATGTAGGTAAACTTGTGATCCATACATAAGCTGGAGCATAACCTTGCCCTGAAAAACGTTCAGTGTGTGGGGGATATGGGAATCCCCTTTCATGTGGAAGAACCTTAGCATTGCTAAAGCCAACTTTGGGGCAGATTCTGTTACCTGAGCAAATTGAGCAGCCCATGAATCAGATGCTTGAAAGGCAACAACTAGGTAATTGAACACTTTAATTTGATTAATCTTATGCCCAGCGATCTGCCATCTATAGTTAGTGAACATTTTACCAAAAACAGGTATCTTCATTTTAGAGAAGTTGTTAGGTGTTCCTCATTACAATAAACTGTAAGCACCCAAAGGGCTCTAATCAGCCCTACTTCAGTATATGACAAGATAGCATCATCATCTGCATATATAAGTGTGGCAATAGGTCTATTTGCCATATTTGGTGGATAGAAATCAGAGTTGGACAGAATCTGCACCATGGAGTTAATGTAAAGGTTGAGTAGTAAAGGAGCCAAGGATATATCCTTGTCTCACTCCTTTGTCAACTGGGATCTTATGGAACAGATGCCCTAGTGGATTGCATTTCACTGTCAGATAGTTTTTCTCATGTAACATATGTATGAGAGCAAAGAGTCTATGATCCATTGTAGAGGCTTCTAGTTTTGACTAAAGCCTACTATGTGAGATGCTGTCAAAAACCATCCTGTAGTCTATGAAGGCTACAAAAAGAGCCCCATGTGGGCTGGCTGAATATTTCTCCACCAGATGGCACAGAATTAGGCACTGATCCATAGTGGAGCGGCCATTTCTGAATCCTTCTTGCTCCTCTGCCATGATGTTTTCCATGTCAATCCAGTCCCATAATCTCCAGTATAAACGTCTGGCAAATAATTTACCAACCACACTAAGCAGGCTGATTGGACAGTAATTAGAAGGATCAGATCTTGTCCCTTTTTTGTATATGGGAATAATAACAACCATGTCCCAGTTGCTTGGGATCTTGGCAGTTCAAAAATTATTCCATGAAAAGCTGAAGCTTAGTCTCCCTTTTTCTGTTAGATTTCTTTAGTCACATAATTCTAGGCTCCCTCTCTTTACTCAAGTGACCTCAAGCAAAGTTTGTAAAGAAGATGAAAATGAAAATCACACACCATAATTCCCACAGCCATTCAATACAGACCTTCCAAAAATAAAAGCCACCAAACTAAAATCAGCAAGAATATCATTAAAAGGGACTCCACAGTCTATGCCCCTTTAAAAGCTCTTCTAAATAAAGCAGATATTTAAAAAAAAACTGGAAAAGAGAATACTGTACACAGCTCTATCAAAGCCCATCCTATCATTCAGGACCAACAACTGAAAACATGTAACTGGGCTGTCACAGACCACACCTTCAGAGGATTTCATCAGATGATTACAATTGGCTCATGGGCTCATGTAGGGACTGGGAGAGGTGGTTCTTCAGGGATCTAGGTCCCAGGCTGTACAGCAATTTAAAGATTAAAACCAACACCTTAAACTGAACTTGGAAACAGACAGGTAGCTAGTATAGGTATTCTAAGACTGGTGAAATATGGAAATGCTGCTGGTTCTAGGGCAATGCAGATTGTTTGTCCTGCGGAATATATTCAACTTCCAAACTGCTCCATGCACATTGTCTGGCAAAGGTTTGCTACTCCTTATCTACTAGATTGTGGCAGAATGCATAATCATCCTGAACCCAGAATAATATAGCAGTTTACTGTTTCTCTTGTTTTTCTGAAAAAGATCTGGCCAATAAGCCAGTTTCTCTTTTTATCTTTGAGGCTTATTATCACCAACGGAATCTGTTCTGACTATGGGTTCAATGCACAAACCTACTTACACCACTAAAGGATGATGCAGGGACCCATAGAAAGTGTGATAGCCACCAGCTAGCAGTTACTACCTGCTATATAATTATAAATTCAAAGTTCAGAACCAGTTTTGTCTTGAGATACATTTATTATTTGAGGTTTCATGACAGAACTACAGATCCTAGATAGTATTGAAAATATATCTGTTTATCCAAGTGACAGAAGAATAGTGCCCAAAGTTGCTTATCTCCTGTTATACTCCTTAGCTTTACTTCCTAATGAGAAGCCAAAATCCTCATTTGGGTGACTATGGCCAGGTCACTCTCATTCAGCCTAACCTATTTCTCAGGGTTGTTGTGAAGGCACAAATGGGATAACCCTATCCATGGAACCTAGCATGATGATTTTGGAGAAAGTGTGAGGTATACATACAAGGAACAAAAATTAAATGATGAGTGAATTTAACTATTCACATGCATCCTGAAGCATATGGTGTTTCTTTTGCCAATGAATTCAAATACCTATAGAAATTTAAATGCCAAGCTCATACTATAGGTTATGATCAAGGTAATACAAAATGGACTGGGAGAAAAATGCTGAATGCAGTGGATTTTGTTCTTGGGAACAAAATCTGGCTTCTGTCCTTAAGGGAGGGTCCTTTGAAAGGTGTGAAAACCTTACTCACATGCACTACTCAGCTGGAATTCATACCTCCAAGTGGCTGTTGTGGTAATTGCCTATAGAACTGGGATACCTTTCTTATCAGAATGAAACTGAGGCGAATCCCTTGGTTAAAAGTGGGGATGCCCTGTGAAGCACTCTGATGGCTCAGCAGGTAGTTAATCTGGAGCCTGAGCAATGGGGCACAGAAGGACCTGCTTCAGGTCTTTCTCCTCATGCCATAGGTGAAGGAGGTGGCAAAAGGCAGACATACCCCAGCTCTAATTTCACCCACACTCTAGGAGGTTGCCCTAAGTCAGTTCTTATGTAGGTGCAGGTCCAGCTAGGAAAGTGCTTTTTGTTCTCTTGACATATATTCCCCAGCTATAATTTCACCCACATTCCAGAAAGACATGGTGCAGTGTTAAAAGTTCATACGTAGGTGATTGGACTGAAGTTGAGAAAGAACAGGGCATGATAGTTTTATGGGGGGGAGGGGTTAATCACTGTCACGATTCATTACTAGATCCATGGTGTGAGAAACCTTGCTATACAGATGTGCACCGGATGCAAGTGGTAGAATATTTTAGGACTTCCTTATCTAAGCACACCATTAGCAGAATCCAAAGGTTTGCACTGGCAAATCAAGCTTTACTGGTATTATACAAAATCTACTGGCTTCTCATGGAATATTTCTTCCACGACAAATAAAATCTACAGTAGAAAAGAGCAAAAGTCCAGTAGCATCTTAAAGACTAACAAAATATGTGGCAGGGTATGGGTTTTCATGAGTCACTGCTCACTTCTTCTCCTTCTAACCAACAACCAATCTACCTTTTCTCTGCTCCCCCTCTTCTGCTATATTTATTCTTTATTTGCTCATGTATACCCCACCTATATGCACAATGAGGAAGAAGTGAGCAGTGACTCACAAAAGCTCATACCCTGTCACATATTTTGTCAGTCTTTGTAGTGTATTCATCTCAAAACATGTGCTCCGGCCAGCCATGTGCTTGTTCAGCAGGCCCGACATGCGGCTGGGCGAAGTGCTTGAGCTTCACTCCAGAGGACAATGGACAGTAGGATCCTAGCTCCCTCCCAATCAGGGAGCGGGAATCATAGAAGATAATCAATGTAAATAATCCAATCACGGGGTGTGGTGTGTGTTGGGGTGTGGGTTCCTTTGGGAATAAAAGCCGGCCTGTGAGCCGGCTTCACTTCTCTTGTTCTTGTACTAATAAAGTATGTGAGAGCTGAAATCACTCATCAGCCTCAGTACTTAATCTATAAAAATCAGTCTCTGAAAGTACCAGATATGACTTTTTCACTTCTTTTCTAATTTCTTTACATATACTAGGTTGATAGAAAATGACTGTTTATTAAGTAAAAATTGTGCATATTTTCATGAAGTCAATTTTGAATATATTAATTGGTCCACAACTAACTTACAAACTCACATTTTACCTTGTGGAAAGTAAGAGTAATAAACATTGAATGCATTTCCTAATTGACAGGAATTTCTATATAACACCAGGGTTGCCAGGTCCCTTCTGACAACTAGTGGGTGATGGGACAGACTTACCAGAAGAGAGAGGAAGGCCCAGGTGACATGGAGACATCACTTCTGGCATTCAGAGGAAGTGATGTCATCAAGCTGTGATGCTCTGATATTTGAGCAAAAACTCTATGGTAAACATGGCTTCTACCATAGAGTTTTTCCCCAAATACCAAATTGTCACCTGGACATTGCTGGTGTGATGATGTCACTATCTGTGCTTGCCAGAAGTTACATCACCACATCACTGGCATGTTCACCTGAGCCTTGCTGTCTATCCTGGTAAGTCCTCCCACCGGACAGCTGATTAGCACTGGGGGTGGGGCCCTGGCAGAACAGGACCCCCAACTCCACCAGGGGTGCTGGCAAACCTATATAACACACTAATCATTACATTTGAAATTGATTTATAGCTGTGATAGAAGAAAGTACAAGTAGTTCCAAGAAGTACTGGGGCCATTATAATTTGAATAATAATGCAAGCATGTTGTATTCTGAAATGGGAAGAGAAACTGGGGCTGAATAATGCACGCCTAATTGCCAGTCCCTCACCCAGTTATATAGCATGAAGAGGGAGAAGTAAAAATACCCCATTTGATGTCCTCCTCTTCAGGTCTGGGGCTAATTTACTGTTCAGCAGCCCAGGACAACTAGATCACAATGCTAGACTTCTGAATTTTAGGGCAGGTTGAATTTCAGCATGCAGGGCATTAATCAACAGAAAATGGTAAGGGGACTTCAGAGGGCTTATAAAGTAGCTACACCTGCCTTTTAATTGGAAAGATGCAATGTGAAAGTACTTGGCATAAGCATGGCAACACTAGTCAGGGAATGGTAAAATTCCAACGTATTCTGAGTATCTTGAATATGGCATTATTCAGCAAATTTCAGACTTCTTTAAAATGCATATTATGCACCCCTAAGGAAAACTTGCTTCATTTTTATTTGTTGTATTTCTGCCTTCTTCCTCAATTTGTAGTTTTACACTTTAAATCCTGTACTGTATTCTGCATGTTCAACAACACAAGTCAAGGAAGCTATAAAAGGCAAAAAATCTTTCTTTAAAAAGTGGAAGGCTTCCCTAATGAAGGGAACAGAAAAATGCACAAGTTCTGGCAAAACCAAATGACAGTGGCTGTTTCTGCACTTGAAGGTGGGGACCAGGGAGACAAGATCTCCTGGAGCTGCCAAATGACTGATCCAGATTGGGGCCTTGTGGAAATTTTTAAAGAACTAGAAATGCTTCTAAAATGGTGTCTGTAGTCTCAGGATGGATCTGTGCTTGCCATCACTTGTAGTTTGGTCTGCCAAGCAACTAAACCAAGGCAAAACAAAACAAAAAAGAATTTGCACATCCCTAAGAGAAACTTGCTTCAGTTTTATGCTTTGTATTTCTGTCCTCCTTCGTGGTTTTTATTCATGCAGTTCAAAATCTTGGTACTCTTTTTATATTCTTAGGCCGTGGTCACACAGCAAGAAAATTGTGATTTGTTCCTGGTATAATTTAATCCGGGAATGTTTTTCTTCAGGTTGGGATGATCATATCATCCCTCCCTGAACCGGAAGCATTGCAGGAGGAGGCTCTGGGCACTGTCTAAATGCAGCTGGCCCCTCTCTATCCACCTCCTCCTCATCTGTCAGCCCACCCAGCAACTTTCCTTCCCCACTCATCCACCTTCCCCCCCCCAGCAACTTTCCACGCCACCGCCTGACACTGCTGGCAAGCTGGGCCAAGCAGGAGAAACGTGCATGGGGTAGGGGGGTGTCTATTGCCTTTCTGAAGAAGAAGAGAAGAAGAAGAGTTTGGATTTATACCCCACCCTTCACTGCCCAAAGGCGTCTCAGAGCGGCTTACAAACTCTTTTCTCTTCCCCTACCCACAACAGACACCCTGTGAGGTAGGTGGGGCTGAGAGAACTTCTGACAGAAACTGTCCTTGAGAGAACAGCTGTGCCAGAGCTTATGACTAACCCAAGGTCACATCAGCAGGTGCAAGTGGAGGAGTGGGGAATCAAACCTGGTTCTCCCAGATAAGAGTCTGCGCATTTAACCACTACACCAAACTGGCTCTCTTTCTGGAGCAGTTTCTTTTTTGAGTTTGAAGGGTTGCTGCTTTTTCCCATCCCTTTTGTGTGTGCTGGGTTTGAAAAACTTACTGCATCCCATGAAATGAGGCAAATAGGAGTCGGGCCCAGGGAGAGGGGGGTTCTGCCCTCTGACACTGCTGGCAAGCTGGGCACACACCCCCAGTGCCAGGGGCTCCCTCCCTCCTCCCGCTGCAGCTTCAGGGACTCCTGGGGCAGGCTCTGCAGCCTGCTCGCCAGCCAGCCTTCCCAGCAGTTCCTTCCCTACCTGCCGGCTTCCTCCCCCAGCAACTTTCCATGCTGTCTTCTGCTCCCCAGCACTGGGGCTCCCTCCTTCCCTCCTAATGCTGCACTGGGGACTCCTGGAGCATGGGGAGGGGAAGGTGGGCAGGTCACAAGCTCTGCACTGGATGTGCACTTGAATGTAGAATTTTCTCAGTGAGGGAGTGCTCATGCGCTCAGAGGTGGAAGCTGGATAAAAAAACCCCTCATAGCGCTAAGAACAGTCAGATGAGCCTAATCACAATCATTGCAAGATATGGCTGTCCACATCCGTATAACTGAGGATTCAAAGCACGAATTCCTGGAAAGTACTTGATTTTCCTGGACCAGGAAAACACGAAAGAGAACCGAGAGTATTGCGTGAGTGAGCCAGCTTCTCTACAGGAGATGGATTGGCCCATCTGATCAGCAAAATAAAATGCGAGAGGGAACAGTGGTGAACCCCGATCAAAAGGACCATGTGACCAAACCCTTAGAAATAAATCCTCAATCAATATCAATTTTCACAAAAGATGTGTCAGGTTTCAAAGACACAAACTTTTGAGTAAGTATTGTGTCTTATCAGTGTTCTACAGATCAGATTCTCATCTTGAACGGGCCCTCAGAGGCAAAAAGGTTTACACATCTGGAAGTGGTAGCGAGGAGGGGAATCATTTAGGATGGCCCCTCACCCACTTCTGTTAGTAAAGCAGTGGTCAACCTATATTAACTATTGTAACTTCTTTAAAACATAAAAGAAATTAAAGATTGTAATAAACAAAACACGTGCAATTGATGGAAAAAATTTGGCCCTTCTTAGGTATGGTTCTACATGTACTGATGTTCTGCCCAGTGAAGCCCCCTATCTCTAATCTTTCCTTTGCAATTTCAAAACAGTCAGCAGTTAATTACAGTACTGGGAATACACAACTGAATTGTGTCATGCCAGCTGCAATCACCTTCATTCACTGAGAATGATCCATGTTACATGCTACAAGCATGGAATTAGATAAACATATGGAGCAGAAGTCCATCAGTGGCTATTAGCCACAGGGTATAGATGGGAACTCTCAGGGTGAGGCAAGTGATGCACTGTATTCTTGGTGCTTGGGGGGGCAACAGTGGGAGGGCTTCTAGTGTCCTGGCCCCACTGCTGGACCTCCTGATGGCACCTGGTATTTTTATTTATTTATTTATTCATTGGATTTATATCCTGCCCTTCCACATGGGCTCAGGGCGGCGAACACAGAGGTAAATAACATATAAAACATGGAGGCACGTCCTTAGGTCATACACGTCCTTAGGTCAAAAGATTTTACCCATCAATTGTATTTGTATAATAACTAACTTGGTTGTATAAGCCTTTTAAGTCTGAGACTCAGACTATTTCTTTAAACCGCAGTATGTTTTAGTTATGTGTACACCCTAATAAACATTTTGTATTTTTGTATAATTTCGTTTGTAGCTTGACCCTCTTAGTTTGCAGCTGATTTTGGGTTGAGTTTCCTTTCCCCCTCTTTTTTTCAGGTATTTGTAACCTCCTCACTGGCACATTCTTGCATGAAAAATGCATCCAAATACTGTGAATTATTATTGTTGTTGTTGTTCAGTCGCACAGTTGAGTCCGACTCTTCGTGACCCCATGGACCAGATCACGCCAGGCCCTCCCATCCAGGGTATACAGTGGAGTTCGGGAGCCCCTGAGTCTCCTCTAAAGATAACGAGAAGCCAGCAGTGCTTGGGAGCAAGTCCTGGCTCCGTCTGTCTCGTCATGCTGCAACCTGACCACACACAGCTATTAGATATATAGATCACTCGTTCATCTCCTGAAATATCTTGTCCATGAAGAAAAATCCAATTTTGATATGCAGAGATATGCAGACACAGCCCCCAAATCAAGGAACTTCTCAGAGGGCAGACTAGAGTTCTAGATGTGGCTTATCGGGAAAAAAATGCCCTGGTTCGTGGAAGCAGCTTCACAGGGATCTTGGGCTGGTTTCACACAGAGGCAGGAAAAGCTGCCCTCACAGTGCAAGCAGCAGTTAATGGGACTGAAGCCACAGGGACAGCGTTCATGCACACCATCCTCGTGCTGTTGCTGCTGGCACACATCCCACCCCCAGTTTGGTGTAGTGGTTAAGTGTGTAGACTCTAATTTGGGAGAACCGGGTTTGATTCCCCACTCCTCCACGTGCAGCTGCTGGGTGACCTTGGGCAAGCCATAGTTCTGCCAGAGTTGTCCTTGAAAGGGCAGTTCTCGAAAGAGCTCTCTCAGCCCCACCTACTTCACAGTGTCTGTTGTGGGGAGGGGAAAGGAAAGGAGATTGTAAGCTTCTCTGAGACTCCAAGTGAAGGGTGGGGTATAAATCCAATCTCTTCTTCTTCTTTCCTATTCATCTTGTCATGCAGAAGCACCAGCCTGGTGACAATCTGCAAGACAATCCGCAACTGTTGAGCAACTGTTGAGCAACTGTTGAGCAACTGTTGAGCAACTGTTGAGCCATGGCTCACAGATGAGATGAGCCTATTCTGAAGGCTTGTTTACGCCCTGTTAAAGGGGGGCACCAGATCTGAATATCACCATTTTGCACTACAGATTTACTGAAGACAAAGATTTCAGGCAGCAGCTCTACTGCAACAGCATACTTTCCCCTGTAAGTCAGAGAAATGAAGATTCTTCTTTCCTCTAGCTTAAAAGGGGAAGCCCCAGGGCCCTGAGGAACCATGCTGAGAAACAGCACAGTGTTGTGTGCAAGCTTTCAAATAGAGCAGGAGCATGCTGTGTGCCATCCAGGAAAAATCCCCACATGAGCCTAGCCCTGGTGGTGTGTATATAAAAATCCCCAGTTGTGAAGATTTTCCATTTGCTTTCATTCACCAGGAAGGCTACATCCACACGTACAAAGAAAGAGTAGCATTGCGACAGCCCTTCCATAAAAATAAATAAATAAGCATTTATTTACTTCATTTGTATACCACCTTTCCTCCCAAGACAGTCCTAAAGTGGCTTACATCAGTCTCCTGTCCTCCATCTAGTCCTCACAGCAGCCCTGAGAGAGTATGACTGTCCCAAGGTTACCCCATGAGCTTCCATGGCACAAGTGGGGATTTGAACCTGGTTCTCCCAGATACTAGTCCCACACTCTTAACCACTACACTACATTGGCTCTCCATGCATCCAGTTAGAATGCATGTAGGAATCTTTGGATCAAGTATAAAGTTTGGGGAAGAAAGAGAGACTGCTTTTTATGTTAACCCTGTGAGGAAACTGGACCTCCAGTTGATTTCCTGTTTTTCCATTAGACATAGAATTAAACTTTGGTTACGGTTTCATATTAAATATCTAGGCCTGCAAATGGATTGAAGATATCAAAAGGGAAACACCTGAGGTTTTGTCATGAGAAAATTGTCAAGTCTGACTTGGTGCCTTTGAATAACAATGATAAGGAGACACATACCTTACACTTTCTATGAGGCTTTGATATTTGTTTTACACTTCAGAGAAAAGCCTCCTGTCATAAATTGCTGCTCTGCGGAATCATCTGTTGTCACAGATCCATGTCAAGATAACTTTGTGAATCTGAGTTTTGGATTGGCTGGAAGGGTCCCCGGTCAGTCCAGATCTTAGACTTTAAAGAGTTAGCTTTTCTGTTCTTTTCTATTAGTTGGAGCAAGCCGCTTCAGCTCTCCAGGGATATGGGTTAATCCTGCAACAGGTTAAGCCATGCCTTGCTTACAAAGAAGATTTGAAATGATTGCCTGGGTTCACTGAAGAAGTGTAACCTGGTAACTGTGCCTTAGGATTTAACTGCGTAGCTAGAACCTTAACTGGTAGCTTCTTTGTTTTCTTTCTCACTGCTAGTTTCTTTGAAATCCAAGCATGCTTTAATAAATAAATACTTTTACTATATCTGGTTGTTCTGTATTCAGAAGCTGTAATCTAAATTCAGTATCTTGGATCAAAGTGACCTACTAGCAATTGGTTCATAGAAACTCATTCTACAAGTGTCCTACCTTTCAGGATTGATGTTCTGGTATAATCTCAGAAAGATCAGGAGTTTGCCCACTGGCTTCTGATTATAGGGATGATCTCATGGGCTGGTGGCAGCCTACCCCACTGGTTTGTGAGGACTCACACTCCAGGTTGGTTCTGTAATTTTGAGCTCTGCCCTTCATATCAAGGATTCTCTGAATTGGGAATTCTTGACAAGCCCTATCCATATACTTGCTACTCAGAAAAACAGGAGTGAGCTATTTTGTATTTTGACATCGTGAGATGGTAGAACATGCCCACCTTGCCATAGAACTTTTAAAAAGTTAATACTATGGAACATACTTTAGTATCAAGGAGTTTCCTGCAAATTCCATTTTGCTCTACCACGTGATGTTCATTCTGTGCATGAATGACATAGATAATAAAATACTAGTAAAACTTTTAGATGTTACCTGATGTGGTTTGCCACCATGGTATACCTCAAGGGAAAAAGAGAGACAGAGAAACAGATTTATTATAAACAAACAAGCAAACAATCACATTTTAGAAAACCATCAAAAGCTGAATCCACATATCAAAATTAATTACTCAGTGACTGTAGTATTACTTGATATTGTAGCTATCAACTGATGAAATGTCTATGTAGATGAGCTTTCTTGAAACAAACTCAATACCTTTCAAAAAAGTGATACTTCACATGTTCTGCTTCGTATGCCACCTTTAACAGAGTTACATCTTCCTGAGGCCATTTAAGCCAATGGTTTTAAAAGGGTGCAACTCTGTTTAGGAAGACACTGTAAGCGGAGTGTGAATCAGACTATAGTCCACAGCAAGCAGATGGAAAGCATTGCCATGTTCAGGGCCGGCTCCAGGTGTCTGGGTGCCCTAGGCAGGACAGCCTGGGGCACCCCCCACACGGGATGCCAACCTCCCAGTGGGGCCTGGAGACCAGGGGGTGTGACGGAGCGCTGGCTTTCCTGGAGGCTCCGCAGCTGCGGGGTCCCCGGGAAAGCCGGGAAGGGGGCGGGGGTCTAGCCGCCGCCCCTCCCTCCCAGCGCCGGCTTTCCCGGGGCTCCATGGCTGCAGGGTCCCCGGGAAAGCCGGGAAGGGGGCGGGGGTCTAGCAGCAGTGGCGGCGGTGGGCACCCGGTTAGGGCAGCGGGGGGGTGCTTTTTGGGGGGGAGTGGGGCGCCTAAGGCTGGGGTGCCCTAGGCGAGTGCCTAGTTTGCCCAGTGGGCGATCCGGCCCTGGCCATGTTTGGCATGCCAATCATAATCAGTCGCTTTGGTTCTGATGGAACCTTGTGGATGTCCCAAACATTGTATAAATCAGCAAACCCACTCAGTGGTTTCCCCACTTCATCTATTTGAAACATTTCTGCTCACAGCCTCAGCTAGAAAGGTGGTTTATATCACTTAAAATAGTCAAAACAATAAAGGTTAAAGAACAGCAAAATTAGAAATAAAATCACAACTGGGAATTGAATAAATATCAGAGCAGTGGCCAAACAACTGAAATCAACATATGAAGAAAGCCAGCATAAAAACTACTAACGGCAGATAACAAATAGTGAACGATCCATGGCCAACTTTCCACAGAATTTTGAAAAAGTTAACACTATGGGCCAAATGTGACAGTATCCATGGGTCTGACCCATGAATCCCACTGCTATTTTAAGGTATTTTTAAAATTCTGCGAGGTTCTGATCCTGATCAGGCCTGCTACACAGAGGGCTGAGACACTCTTCTCTCCCCCCCCGCAACCCCGTGGCTTCTCAAGTGCCAAAACAGCCACTGAAAATACTTTTACAAACTAATCACAAGCAGATATAGCAGCTCTATCTGAAAAATAAAAGATACAATGTTTTAATAATATTTTAACATTTTCCCAAAGGCTTTAGCACCAATTTCATACTGTTAGTGGTCCATTTTTGGGTGAAATGCATAACTGCAAAAACAAAGATAATTCAGCTGCTTGCTGTTTCTTATTTTCTTGTTTTTCAGAAAGAGACAGGGGCCAATAAGCTAAGTTCTCTTTCCACTGAAGTCTGAATCAGACTAAGTGCTGAATGCACAGACCATAGATCACAGAGCATTTTAGGATGACACATGACACTTTGTCAGTGTGATAACAGTGTCTTGGTCCTGGCAGCTTTTGCACAGGTCAAGTATCAGATGTCAGCATAGGTATATTTGGGATTCCAATCGGGTTGATTCCTATGTTATCTAAGAGTTAGGAATGAACTTCCAACTTGTACAGACATATACACAACAGTATAAACCACACATGAATAACCCACTTAAGCAAATATAAATAAAATAAGGATTACCATATTGTTCTGTTGTTGTACCTGTTGAAAGAAAGGAAGAAAATTAATTTATTAAATGTGGTGTTAATCCACAGTATTATTTCTAATATTTTAGGCATGTTTGAGATCTTTGTGCCTTACAGTATGACCTCCAGATAGAAATTTACGATTATACATTTCCAGAGAACCAAAGAACCACATGAATTTTTCTACAAGCACCAGTGGACTTTGGATAGATTATTCATACCACATTGTAAACTACTTTTGAAACTAGTGAAAGCTTAAAAAAAAGTTGTGTATATGTCACTGGTACCTACTTCAAAATGAGAAAAGCCAATGTGAAGAAGAAGAGATTGGATTTTATACCCTGCCCTTCACTACCCGAAAGAGTCTCAGAGTGGCTTACAATCCCCTTTCCCTTCACTTCCCCACAACAGACACCCTGTGAGGTAAGTGGGGCTGAAAGAGCTCTCTGGAGAACTGCCTTGAGAGAACAGCTCTGAAAGAACTTCATGACTGACCCAAGATCACACTAGCAGCTGCATGTGGGGGAGTGGGGAATCAAACCCAGTTCTTCCAGATTAGAGTCCACACTCTTAACCACTACACCAAACTGGCTCTTTCTGTGCCCACTTGGTACACTTAAAATAGCTCTTTGGATCCTGACATTGCTAAACTGCAGGGAATGTCTGCATTTGTTTTACATTCCTACTGTTGCCCTGTGTCTCCCCTTTAGCTGTGCCAAGTTTCTTTCATTTATACTCCAAATCAAATAGACTTCTGAACACATCAACACTGACATATTCCGAATGACCAGTGCTTGCACTGTGTGTAGCCTTTGCATCTGCTATAGGCCTAAATCCCTTTCTCTACTTTCATTGCAGTCCTTTGTGCTATGCTGCAATAGCCTTTCTCTCATTTAACTAGTGACTAATAAGGAAGTCCACAGATGCATATGTGTGTCTATGTATAACAGAGAGGAGAAAAGAAAGACAAAGAAGCGAGAAAATGCAGATACATTTAGCTACATTACCTGATGCACATAGATATCCTCCATGCACCAGTAATAACCAAGTAAAAATCGGCATGGAATCCATTCTTACTGGGTTATCTGCAAAGCTAATGAAATATATCTCAGATTATATAGTGTAAAGGATCTGAAGGGGTGTGCCCTGCAATCTGATATCTTTATCTCGGTATAAAAGAACAAAGGTGGTACTGTATGTGTGTGTTTTTTTCTCCTGGCAATTCTCTGCTTACAATAAGCTATACTTTTGTTATTATAAGTTTCTAAAACCCCTTTCCTTGTCCAGAGACACAGTTTGCTGTATACTTTTCTTGGACTTAGATAAGAGAGATAAGAATCACTTGCGTCAAGTGCAATGCAAACACTGGTGAAACATGTTGGCTTTAAAGCTGCCTTGGATCGTGGACATGATTCCACATTGGCCTTGTCAATTTAAGTGGAAAAGGCACTCGATAGGTTGAATTTGGAGTTGTTGTAGTTAACAAAGTAGTCTCTTGATGGTTCCTTGGAATTAATTATTTCTACATAGTAAATGGTGCTTTATAATAACCACTAATCCTTCAATCTGGACATGTCCAGTAGCCTTTGGCACATATAGGAGTTCCCTCTTTCATTCCTGTTATTTAATTTGGCTTCAGGACCATTGGCATTCATTCTCAGGTAAGACAAAAAGAATGCAGGATTTTTATTATGAGACCATGAATATGAACTCCTGTGGGAGACTCATGAACCCTTGAAGGGAATTTCCTGCTCTCTCCCAATTTATCCCCTCTCTTTCACCCATTTCCACTTTCTCTCCACACCACCATATTTTCCCCATTGCATTGTCTTCCCTTCTCGCCCATCACCAATTTCACACCACTTTATACACCTCACCCCTTTCCTGTCACTTTCTCCTGAAGAGCACCACATTCTCCACCCATCCTACCATCATTTTCTTCCATTTCCACTTTCTACACTCCAACCCACCTTTCACCATTTTTTCCAAGCCTCTGTTACCACTTTCTCTGCCCCCCACTGCTGCTTGATGGACTCCAACCCCCCTTCCCACTGGGCCTTCCATTGCCACCTATAAATGTCCCATCGCCTCTTTTGCTTTTCTTAGCCAGTTGTCAGTGATTTGACCACAATGTCTTGGTTACTAGGCATCCACACAGTGCTCACTGGAATCTTATGATACCTTATTTGGCATTGCTTCTCTAGTTTTGAGGCTTTACCTCCTTCTCAGCTTTCTGGTTTATAGACATGGTTCCTCAGGAGCTTTCCATTTGGTTTCTTCAAATCAAAATATTTTGGAAATTTGCATCACATTTTTGCAATTCAATACAAAACACAGGGAAGGAGGTCTATGAAACTGCAAGTTGAGCTCCATCCATGATAGAATGGATCCTTTCTTGCCTTTTGAGTATTTTGTAGTTCCCCTAGTCATACAAAAAGCTGCTCCTGAAAGTGAGGGAACTCTCAAGAGTGTTATGGGCTGCAGAGTATCTAGAAATCTGTGGTCTTTGGGAGTAGGCTGTCATTTTAATTTACAAGGATTCTTTTCAGTGGGCAGCGACCCTAGAGTGTCACTGGTGAGGAGGCACAAACAGAGTCAAATTGTCCATGTGGTGCTGGCAGCACAGTGAGGCTACTCAGCTCAGACCTGGACTCCAGATCAGAACCAAGTGGATCTTTTAGCACTGCTTGTTCCAGTACCATTATTTATGTATTTATTCGTTTGCAAAATTTATATCCCAACTTTCTGCCCAACCAGACCTCCAAGGGAGCTAACAATTAAAAACAGAGCATTATAAAAGCACATCATAGAGCTAATTAAAACCAAAACTAATGTATGTATAAACCCACTGGCAGTAATAGACACAGCATCATGGAGCTGCCTTTTGCCCAGAAGATGGATCACATGGTATGGGGGAGAGAAAGTGCAGAAGGGCTAGGGAAGAAGAACCTAAAGGAACACAAGGCAACTTACTGGAGCATGGTAGGTGGAGATACAGTGGGGTTGTGGGACACCAACCAATGGATATGAGTACAAATACAAAGTGTACTCTCAGGGAGCAAGGATAGTGGCATGTCCATGAACTCCAGTGGAGTGGCAGTGCATCGAGCCTGACGGGGCTGTTCCAAGGAGACAAAGATCAGCAACCCCTTGCAGATTTGACAGGGCTTGTGCCTCATATGGGCGGTGTTGATAGAAGGAAGTGGCCAGTATACTGGCTACCAGTTAATCTTCAGATCCAAATCAAAGCATTGGTGTTAATTTGATAGGGGGTGCTACCCACAGCACCCCACCACTGGCTACAGGTCTAGATGGGTCACTCCGATATTGTTTTGAGAGCTTTTTTAGCTTCCCAGTCTATTCCTGGTAAAAACGGTAGAGCCCTCCTGGTGTGAGTGAAAGTGCCTTCAGTTCATGCAGCAACATCTTAGGATCCCACACATTGTTACTTGTTAATTATCATCAGCACTAAACCAGGAGGGTCAAGCCCTACAGGTTTGACTCATGTCATAATTGCCAATTGTGAATAAACCCCCAATGTAGTGCTGTTCAGATCATGTGATTGCTGAACCTTTTGTCAGAGTTCTCTGGATGGCTGCACATCTGGGTGTAGCGCACCAGTACAGATGTGCATGTGTGAGAGAGCAAAGGAGCATGGGGATTGTATTTTCTCCATAGCTGGTTTAACACCAAACATTTTCTTCCTATTTGTGGCTGTTTCAGCATATGATCTCCCCCCAGCTGTCGAACATCACTTTACAATACAAACTTCACCTTATTCCCCAAGGGATTTCTTCCCATGGGACTCTGTTTCACATTAGAGCTTTCTAGGCCCATCTCTCTGTCTAAATTTAGCAGTGGGTTAATTGAAGCATTGCCCTGACCTGGATGGTCCAGGCTAGCCTGCTCTCATCAGATCTCAAAAGCTAAGCAGGGTTGGCCCTGGACAGTATTTGGATGGGAGACCACCAAGGAAGTCCAGGGTTGCTATACAGAGGCAGGCAATGGCAAACCATCTCTGTTATTCTCTTACCTTGAAAACCCTGAGGGGTAGCCATAAGTTGGCTGTGGCTTGGTGGCACTTTCCATAACCAACTGAAGCATTTGCAAAAACTGTTAGTCTTTTCCATTGTCTTTGGATGGACAATGAGAAATTCTGTGATGAACTGTACAGGCAAGAATAGTCCTTTCCATATGATGAAAACTGCAGGATTTTATTAAATATGCTACATAACTTACCAGATTGCCCCCCCCCATGCACACTTCTAGATTCAATTCTTTGTGCAGGGAACAGATAAACCCCTGGAAATCTCTCTGATGTGCTGCAGCTTAAAGGACAGTGAGCCACAGAAAATCAAAGTCAAGTCTGTATTTTATTATGTGCCCCTGAAATGACTGAATTTGAAACCCTCACACTGCTTTACCTGCATCCCAGGGACCAATAGGACAGTGAATATTTTCCCTTTCTCTTTTCTTTTTCCTTTGCACTGGTTAGGGAGCCAGGCAAATTCCCTGAGCATCTCCATTAAGTAAGTTTGCCAGAAACTGGTGTGACCCATCATGAAGCACAAAGACTACACCTTTTCTCACTTCCAGGAGTTCAGTCTTCACTTTTTCCTACTCCCTCTCACTTTCACTCAGTTTGTGCCTGCAATATTTGCCAGGCCAGCAGAGTAATCCTGGGATCAGCTCAACATAATTGCTCCCCATTCACTGTGGTAAGTTTGACTGAGAACTCATTTGCATTGAAGATCACAACATCCCAAGTTCACAACAACATTTACACCACTATAAATGAAAAGTGAATGTGGAGAGAAATTGTCTACTCTTCTTTACCAGAGTGTAAATGAAGAGCATATTCATACAACCATGTGCCATTTTCAATGTGCAATTTCCCTAAACTTTACAGCAGAGCAATCTCATTTTTTAACCTGGTAGAACAGATTCATAAAAAGCATAGAATCTTTTGTGAAAAGGGCACCAGTTTCAAAGTGCACACACATTCTGTTTGCCCTTGAGGAAAAAAAATTATTCCTAGATGCCTTAGCAATTGCTCTCCAAAAAGTCTTACAATCACGAGATTTAAGAGAAGGTAGCATTTGAGACCATAACTGAAGGCAATGGGCTTTCTTCTTCCTCATAACTAAATCTTGAAACTCCTTTTTAGAGGCAAAAAAAAAAAAATTCCAGTCTATCATACGTAGCATTTAAACAGAGTTCTTTAAACAAGGTTCTGAGATGTCTTTTGTGACTTAAACATTCCTTATCAAACCACGAGACAGGTTTTAAGGAACCAATCTGTACAGGCTCCTTCAACGAGCAGCAAAGCAACTCAGCCTGGGCAAATGCCGAAAGAATCACAGAATGAGAACCAGAATTCAGAATCAAGGCTTTCTGATCCAGAAGAGACTCAGATTGGAGAAGGATAGACAAGGAATCCTCCACAGATTGCGACCACTTAATTCTCTTAAGAGTTGTATATCTCTGTAAGTCAACTAGAGACTCTTGGGGAAATGTGTTACTTCTGGAGTAAGCCAGGGAAAACAAAAGTGGGGAATGATCACTTTCAGGGCAGAAATCAACCTTAACAGAATTGACCAAATAAAGGGAGCTGGGGTGACAAATACCGTAATCAATCACACTTCTCCCTTGACGGGAATTAAATGTGAAATATTGGGAAAGAGGGAATTGAGACAAGCCATTAAGAGTTAGCATATTCTGGGCTATACAGAATTCAATTAATTTACGACCCGCATTATTAATACATGTATCATGAGAGCAGCGGGGAAATCCCAGTTGTGGAGGTAATGGTTCAGAGTCAATTACGCCCAGAGACGAGGCCCAATTCAAGGGGTTAGACCCGATTCTTGCATTAAAATCTCCCAAAAGAAACATAGGCATCTCAGGGTATCTTTGAATTAGAAACAAAATCATCCAATTTTAACCAGATACCATCTAAAGAATTATCGTCACCAGAAGAGGGGAGGTACACATCCTGTCCTTAGATATATTTGAATTTTGGTTCCACCACATTCTATGCTTGCCATAATTGATTCGGCTCAAGAACTGGCAGTCAGAAGACACTGGCCAGGGCTGACTGGCTGCTTTGCAAAGTCCCACCCATGTCAGCCCCCGTCAGTGTTTTCAGCTCAGTCTGCTCCAGTCCCCCGACAGGAGAGGACCGTCTGGAGTGTGAGTGCAGGAACAGGCCCTCAAGGCTGAGGCAAGTGAGAGAAGCCCTTTTCTGCCTTCTATGAGGGGACTAGGCCCAGAGAAGGCCTTTTCCGTCCCCCACACCCCATCCCCTGGGCCTTCTATGGGGCACTAGGCCCAGAGAAGGCCTTTTCCGTCCCCCACATGCCATCCCCTGGGCCTTCTATGAGGGGACTAGGCCCAGAGAAGCCCTTTTCTGTCCCCCACACCCCATACGGATCAGTCCGGTTGCTGTCTGCCAATATCAAAGGGCTCAGGTTCGATACAGGAGCCATCCTTTTCCTAAAAGTTTTTAAGAGCAGTTGTATCACTGGATCATAAAACACTCTTGAGAGCTGGATTCCAAATTTAGCCAAGAGCTGTCTCCGAGAGAGAAGTTTTTCTGGAATACCAGGGTTCTTGAAAGAAAAAATTAATCTTTTCCCAGTAAAAGTAGGGGGGAGGGGCTGAACAGTTGTCAGATCAATAAAATTCTTACTGCGTTTCAGAATAGAGGCCAATGATTGTAATATAGAGCTTCTGCTCTCCCACCTGGCAAAGTTCACAGGCCTTTTAGCTATAGAGAGGGCAATCCTGTTACTCAGTAAAACTCTTCTGGAACAAACAGGAGCAGCATTAACTGTATAACTCTCCGAAGCTGCAGTAATAGTTGCTGAAGGTCTTATCACCAGTGGGTGGCTTCCCCCAGCATTCACTGAAGTTTTAATTAACCTTAACTGAGGTTTGTTAATTATCAATTGCTCCTCAATTAATTGCAACTTGCGAAGTATTTTGTTCACATAGTCCCATGTTTTAGAAATTGTTTCAGCTGTTAGTATACTATGAGTAGCAGTTAACTTCACAAGATCAGCATTAGATAGTTGCTCAAAGGAGTCAGCAGCCAAGACATTAGCTGAAAGGGGCTCAGTATGAGGGTGAAAAGTTTCGCTTGCTTTCTCTGATACCGGCTGTAAATTAGCATCAGCCTGCAGCTGCAAAGGAGACAAGAGGAGATTAACATTATCCTCATGTTCTAACACCTCATATCTGTTGTTATCACGTGGAATAAGATAATCCCCCCTCAACTTCAAGGTTGTTAGCAAAAAAAATCCTTTATCTTCAGCTGTTTAGAGCCACGAGAAGGAGAGGAGTTCAGACATAGGTCGTTTTTTTGTTCATCCAAGATGGTGCTGGCTGAAAGGACGCGAGTTTATGTGGCTTGAGATAAGAGTTTTTTTCCTTTTTTCTTTTCCTTGTACTCAGTGTGCTAATTTATAGCTATAGTTAGGTGGCTGGGTGGGAGTCCTTATTGTACGATTGAAGAGGGAGCAGCTGATACTAGCATTTTAATTGCCATGTTGAGGAAGAGAGATAGAGGCTGTTTACCTGCTCACAGCTTTCGTGCCAGTTGCTCACAAAGTAGAATTTTTGCTCACAAGATTCCACAGCTAGAAGGAGCATTGGTCAGCAGTCTGGAGACTATATTGTTTATCATTCATGAAAAGGTTAATTTGGACTATCCACAGCACATCAGCCTACATAATCAGTCTAATTCTGTGACTATGTCTAAGAGCCTGAATGAAGGACATTGAACAGCCAGCAAGCTCACTCCTTGCAAATACATGAAGAAATGCTCTTTATTTTTCACATAATTAACATTTGAATTTCCAGGTGTTATGAGCAAAGTAAATTATTTCTATTAATTCTGTGTTCTTCAAAGTGGCTATTTCCATTAACCCCTGTCTATATTTTGGAAACAGAGTGGGTTACATAGGGCCACTAGGTAATTTCCATCGCAGCAGTTCCAAAAGCTGTGACCTGCTTCAGCTTAATAAAACTGATGGCCTCAGACTGCTCTCTGGATGTACAGTCTAAAGCATCGTATAACTAAATTGAAACAGAGAAATAAGAAAGATGAAATGAGAAAGATGAAATGAGAAAAAGTACTGGAGCAGATGACACCAGCATCCTTCCCATACTACCATGTGTGGGAGCACAGCCCAAGGAAGGACTCATTTCCTTGGCATTCTGCTTCATCTAATAGAATGCTGCTAATCTCTCAACCAAAATGGACATTTCCTGGGGCTGCTATGGCATTTCCACATCCAGGCTGCATACAGACAACCTGTGCATCATCCATTCACCAGGAATTGTGCCAAGCTGATCCCAAGGTATCTCTGTAACAAAGCCTCACATGGTTTCACATCGTTCCCCCCCCGCCTTTCATCAGAGCCAGTTTTATTGGTTTAAAGAAGATAATATGAGATACTTTTGTGGTCTCTATCCATGGCGAGGTGTAGGTTGAGATGTGACAAGTTTTTTCTAGACAGTGGGTTGAGTCCAGGCTAAACTGGAAATTTCTGCTGATTTTCCCCCTTTTACAGCAGAACCCCCACATGTCATTCCTCAGGGTCTCCTATCGCCTAGGAGCAGCATTTCATAAATATCAGTTAGCTGCAGTGGGGAAGAGAGAAAATTCTTCTCCACTGATGAAAAATTTAGACTGAAACCTGTAACACTCAATGCTAATCACCACTGTCATGCCTACTGTATTTTTTGAAGTTTAAAAAGGTGTCACTGAAGCAGAGTAAAGCTCAGGTAGCTCATTCTAGTTTTTCTTAAAAATGATGATGAAGAACAGTTTCCTACTACAACCTCTGTTCTCATAGCAATTTCCTCACCATTTAATGAACTTAGAATCACAGAGTTGGAAGGGGCCGTAGAGGCCATCTAGTCCAAATCCCTGCTCAATGCAAGATCAGCCTAGAGCATCCCTGACACATGTTTGTCCGGGCACTGCTTAAAGACTGCCAGTGAGGGGGAACTCACCCTTAGGCAGCTGATTCCACTGTTGCACAACTCTTACTATAAAAATGTTTTTCCTAATATACAGCCAGTACTGTCCCACCCTTAATTTAAACCCATTCTTGCGAGTCCTGTTTTCTGCTGCCATCAGGAACAGCTCCCTGCCCTCCTCTAAGTGACAGCCCTTTAAATACTTCAAGAGAGCAATCATGTCCCCCTTCAACCTCCTCTTCTCCAGACTAAACACTCCCAAGTTCCTCAGGCTTTTCTTATAGGGCTTAGTCTCCGGTCCCCCAATCATCCTCGTTGCTCTCCTCTGCACCTGCTCCATTCTGTCCACAACCTTTTTGAAGTGAGGCTTCTAGAACTGTACACAATACTCCAGGTGCAGCCTGACCAATGCAGTGTACAGCAGGACTATGACATCTTGTGATTTGGATGTTATGCCTTTGTTGATACATCCCAAGATTGCCTTAGATTTTTTTTATTGCCATATCACACTGGCTGCTCATAGTTAACTTATGGTCCATCCATACCCCAAGATCTCGTTCACACACATTGCTACCCAGAAGTGTATCCTCCATCCAGTATGCGTGTTCCTCATTTTTGTTACCCAGATATAGGCACTTATCCTCATTAAATTGCATCTTGTTTAGATCTGCCCACTTTTCCAGTGTGTTCAGACCTCATTGAATTCTATCTCTATCTTCTGGTGTGTTCGCTGCTTCTCCCAATTTGGTGTCATTTAACAAGTAGCCCCTCCACATCCTCATCCAGATCATTTATAAAAATATTGAAAAGTACCAGGCCCAGAACTGAGCCCTTTGGCAGCCCACTGGACATCTCCCTCCATTCAGATGAAATGTCTTTGACAACTACCCTTTGAGTGCGGCTCTCCAACCAGTTCCCTGCCCACCTAACTGTCCTAGAGTCCAGTCCACAGTCCTGTAGTTTACCCATCAGAACATCATGGGGAATCCTGTCAAAAGCTTTACTGAAATCGAGGTAAACAATATCAACAGCTCGTCACTTGATCAAAGAATTCAAATTTTAAATTCAAATTTATTAAAAACGAGTCATAAGACCAGCAGAATAAACTAAAATAATGCGACACAAAAACTACGACAAAAGACCCTTACAGCCATATTTTCTAAAATACCGAACCGGTCATTTCCATTGTTAATGGCTCAACTTGCAGTGCAATCTATGCTTTTTGATTACCAGGTAACAATATTTAGCAACATTACGTGAGACAGGCTCATAATTATCAGCCAGTAAAAACTTCATCAAATGTTCCTCAGCATATATAAAATAACTTGCCAAAGATTTAAAATGTGAGAGAAGGGGTATCAGCAGCTGCTGTCTCTCTTCGTCATATATAGGGCAATGGAGTAATATATGGAAGGCTGACTCCACCTGATCTAATGAGCAAAAACAGATCCTCTGATGCATGGGAGTCCGTGAATATCTACCATAAAGGACTGATGAGGGAAGCGCATCAAGACATGCTCTAGTAAATGCCCATCTATGATTAGGATTTTTTATGAGTCCAAGGTAGGATGCAGCATTTAAACTGGGTCCCAGCTTCAATCTCTTATAATAGAAAGGTAGGGCTGCATAGTCATTTTGTGCTTCAATGTCCTTAAATCTTTGGGATATTAGAATCTTTGTATGCTTCAATCCTCCCTCTAATAAATTTTCAGCATCTAGCCCTATTGATTTCAGTTTATCTATTACCCTAAGAGCCCATTGGGGATATGGTGTTGATGTCAAAAAATCAGGGATAAGTCCCTCCAGATTCAGATGGGACTTAACCCAATAATTACACCTCTGTATCCAAACATTCAAGGTAACAGTTGATAAGCCTGCTTCTTGTCTTAAGCACAAATTTGCAATACCTGTCAGGGCGTTGAAAAGTGTTCTAAGAAATTTCGATTGTACTAACTCCAGTTCTCTGAATTTACTCTCTACCAATATTTGCATTCCATATATCATTTGTGGAAGAACTTTGCTCAAGAATAGTTTGAGAGCAGCCGGCACATACTGGGCTTCCTCTTTCCTAAAGAAGCGCAATATAGCATTTGCGCTCCTTTATATTGTGCTTCTTTGTGCTGAGCATGCTGTATATTGCGCTTCTTTGTGCTGAGCATGCTGTATATTGAAGATGTCTAGAAGCCCTTCCATTAAATGAAAAGGTTAGTCCCAGATATTTAAAATTTTTAACCTGATCTACCGGGACACCATCCATTGTCCATTTCATTTCTTTGTATTTTTTATGGAAATGCATGATCTTTGTCTTTGAGTAATTTACAATAAGTAATTCTTTTTGGCATTGTGCACTAAATTTTTCCATCGCCCTATTTAGACCTCCTCTAGTTAATGAAAGAAGCATGGCATCATCTGCATACATTAAAACAGGTATCTTTCTTCCTATACCCAGGGTAGGGGCTGAGGTGTCAACTTCATGCATGCAAATTATCAAACAATTAACATACAAATTAAATAAAAAAGGAGCAAGAAGGCAGCCCTGTCTGACACCTTTTTGGGCTTGTATGGGTTTTGATAGCTTACCATCAGCAGTGTGTCGTATTTGTAAAGTTGTATTTTTATATAAATTAGACATCAACAGTAATAATCTCTTATCTATAGTTGACTGATCCAATTTAGCCCATAACCTTTCCCTCACAACCGAATCAAAGGCCGCTTTCAGATCAATAAATGCAGCATATCGAACTCCCTTATGGTTATGCGTGTATTTTTGAACTAAGTAATCTAGGACCAAACAGTGATCTAAGGTGGAACGGCCTTTTATAACCCCCCCTGTTCAATTTTAAGGATTTTTTCCTGTTCTAACCATCTGCATAGTTTCAGACACAAATGTTTGGTATAAAGTTTACATATAATATTTATCAAGCTAATAGGTCTATAATTATTGGGATCAGCTCTGTTGTTTTTCTTAAATATCGGGATTATTATAGCCAGCCCCCATCCCTCTGGTATTTGTCCTGTCTGATCAATATATGTGAAGAAGTTGGCCAAAATTGGGGTCCACCAGGTTGAATTAGCTTTTAATAGCTCTGGTGTAATATAATAACTGCCTGGGGCTTTTCCACTTTTAAGATTCTTAAGGTAAAATTCCACCTCCTCAGTTGAGACTGGATCCCAGGTTGGATAGTTGGTCATCTCTCTCAAAGGGAAGGGTTCCCAGTTCTCTCCTTTAAATAATTCTTCAAAGTGATTTTCCCAAATACTTGCAGGAATTATATACTCCCTGTTGGCATTACCTATTTTCTCTGCACCTGCAACTATTTCCCAAAATTGCCTATGATCCTTTTTCTTGGCTGCCTCTATTAGTGTATTCCATCTAAGCTGTATAGCCAATTTTTTCTTACTTCTCAGAAGATATTTATAGGCCTTTTTTTTTTAGCTTGTACTTCTAGTTTATTTCCAATCACTGGGGCTTTGTGAAATTCTTTAAGGCTCCTGATAAGTTTCTGTTTTGCCTCCACACAGTCCTTATCAAACCAACTTTTATTATAGGAGTAACTCAACTGTGAGTTATTAATCTCATGAGATAGAAGTGAGGATAAATGGGCCTCATACTTAGCACCCTCCTTCATCTTCAGTGATGATAAATTTCTGTAGATATTCCTCCCTATTTCCGATGTTGTCCATGTTAAAAATTTATCATTCAGCTTGGGACACCAGTTGGATTTCCGCCTGCTTGTTGTATTATCTACTTTTAAGAAGGTTCTGTGGGCTTTGTGAAGGGGAACAAACCCCACATCCTAACTCAAATTAAGAGGCAGGTGGTCACTCTCGGCTCTCTCTTCAATATGAAGGCACTTTACCCTATCAAGCATATCATAAGTGATTATCAAGTAGTCTATAGTAGAATGTCTATTACTAGACCATAAGTTATATTGCCCTGGGTGATCTCCTTGAATTACTCCATTTAGGATCTTAAGATTCAGTTTGTGAGTCAGCTGGACTAGACAAAGCCCTGCATAATTCACAACAGCATCCAATGAACATCGATCATTTAGCTCATCCACAACTCCCCCATCCATTGGATCTATCCCAAACTTATCAAATAGGATCTCATCATTTGCCCCCAGCCTTGCATTCAGATCCCCACCCATAATTAACTTTGCATTGGGATATGTTTGTAGACAGTAAGCTATATTAGCTTCCATCAGGTTCCAAGTTTTTCTTATTTGGGCCTTTAAACGTTGTGGGGTTAGATAACAATTGAAACACACCACAGCATATCTTGACCAGCTCAGGTGAATTGCAATAGCCCCTCATTTGGTAAATAGATTCTCTTAGCCTCTACACTTAATGCAGTAGATATAAAGGTGGCAAGACCACCTGAGGGTCTCTCCCCCTTATTACTCAGCGTCGCTGGTGTGTGAAAAGCCATATACCCAGATGTATCAAAGTCTTCCAAAATCCAAGTTTCCTGCAAGAAAATAGCTTCATATTGGCACAAGTAATCCATAAACCCTTTAATACTTTGGCTGTCCAACTCACGATATTCCAGCACAGAAGTTTAACTAATTGTCCAATTTCCCTCCCCCTTAAGGAATGTTCTTCTATTCACTCAAGCGAAATAAGGTTCAAATGTCCAGCTTCGTCATCAAAGATGCAACCATTCTTGATAGCCTTTGATAGTTTATTTCCAAATGGAGAACCCTTTTTTTCTGATGCAGGCTTTACTATTAGGGGGGCATTGTGTACAAGGGTTTTATCACAAACAGGAGTTGACTGAGCATAATTGGCTGCTTGTTTAAGCTCTTTTATGTCCTTTAATGAACTTTTCAGGGAAACCTCTGTTTCCATTGGAGGAACTTCCATCTCTAATAATTTTTTTCTCAAGGCATCCAATCTACTAGTAATAGCCTTCTGTTCTTTTGCTGGTAGCGCTCTGAATGATTTCATTAATTCTATTTCTTCTGTATTTTCAAGTTTCCATTAATAATGAATCTATCAGTGGCTTTCCTTTCTCCAGAGTTTCATGAGTTTCCATAAGGTCTTCACTCCGTAGCCAAGGTTGATTGGGTATAGGGGAGGATCCACACAAGGAGACAATGTTGAGATTATGAAAGACTCTATCTGGAAAAATCCCCACATGATTTAATCTTCTCTTTTGTCTCATCAAAAGAGCAGGGATTTTTGTAGTTTTAAAAATTAACAGCACTTTTTGCACCTGGGAAGAGCTATTAAGAGTCTCTATACTGTTGAGGTATATAAAATTCATTCTGCTCCCAAATAAATTACCAAGATGTTTGCGGATATCATTCTTCGTTTTCTACCAGATTTTCCTGCCTCTATATGGGCATATCGTTAGACATATCTTATCTTTTTGAAGTACTAAAGACTGGTTTTGCAATTGTCTCTTCACTACATTGCCTCCATTTACTAATGTACTCTGTCTTTCTTGATAATGAGGGGCAGCTGGAGAGTTTCTGTCTTTAATTAGCAGTTCACATTTTGAAGAAAGTTTGTTGATATTACTTTGTATTTCAATAATCCTTTCCAAAATCAAAGTCACTGTTGTAGCCGTGAGGTCTGCATACTTGCTAATTATTGTATCTGGCTCTCTAGCCATTTCTTCTCCAGTGACCTGCAACTCCAGTAGTTCTTTCCACTGTGTTTCATAGCAATCAACAGCAGGTGTGTCAAACTCAGGCCCCAGGATCTCATGACTTTCAACCAGAGGAGCAAAATAGGGACATTATAGGTAACAGAATTTTCTTTTTCAAAAAAGTCACAAATTTTTGTCTGTTTGTTTGCTGGGAGTTGTAAATCATCTTCCCTTTCTGCCACCTCTCCTTCTTCCTCCTTTTCTCTCCTCCTTTTAATAGCTCCCGACCTTGATGTCATGAAATACTTGGCTTTTCGCTTTTAAGTTTTATTTATTCCTACTCTCATAAATGAGAGCGAACAACAGCTGTTTAGCCAGAATAGGGGCTATCAACACCAAGGAAACCACACTAGATACCGTTTGAAGTTAGCACAAGTTCCCGGTGTGGTTTCCTAACAGACTGAAAACATGTTGATGAAGTTAATTGAACAGAGATAAGACAGTCTCACTGTGCAGAGGTAAAGAAGCCATCTGCCCCGTCATCTGCTCTGCAGGGTCCACCAGGAGAGATAAGTGCAGGAGTTGCAAGCTGCTAGTAGCTCCACAAATCCAAAATTATCTCTTTCTTCCAAAGTTGTCTCCAAACACAGAGCAGAAGAAAGCCCAGGAAAGCTATTTGGGAGGCTGGGGCAAGCTAAAACAGTAGATAAAACGTGGAGCTCAGCGTCAAGTGTCTGCCTCAGCCGCCATCTTGGGCCTCCCGCCACTTGATCAAAGAAGGAAATGAGGTTGGTCTGGCAGGACCTGTTGGGGACAAATCCATGCTGACTTCCCTGGATCACCAAGTTGTCCTTTAGATGCTCACAGATTGATTCATTTAAAATCTGCTCCAGTATCTTTCCTGGGACAGAGGTCAGACTGACTGGCTTGTAGATTCCTGGGTCATCCCTTCTCCATTTTTTGAAAATTGTAACATCTCCCTCCTCCAGTCCTGTGGCATGTTTCCCATCCTCCAAGAGATCTAGAAGAAGATGGACAAAGGCTCTGCAAGCTCTCTAGAAAGTTCTTGGAGCACTCTTGGGTGCATACTATCTGGCCCAGGGGATTTGTAGTCATTCAATGCAGCCAGGTGCTTCTCAACTACTTCTCTTGCTGCTCTCCTTTCCTGTGCATGGAAACAAAATATAGGCCCAGTGGCACAGCACTAAAACAATATTTAAATCCAGTTAAATAAATATCCACCTAAATGTCTGGATCCAAACTAAATTGACAGTTTCTGCTGAATATTCTGCTGAATATTTCTGCTGCAGATCCCATCTCTCTTGGGTTTCCTCTGCCTCAAGAGCAGCATTTCATGGAGACCAGTGAGCTGCATCAGGAGGACACCCTGGCTGTGAAGGTCCTTGTGCTATGACCTGGGACAGACCTTGTAATGATGAGAGCAAGATGGCCCAGAGTGCAGATAGTCTGGTCAGCTATTCTGCTTCGCCATGAAGGACAAGGCCATGGTGCTACAAGAGGAGGCCATCCTTGTGTTTATAGAACAAGGTGGCTTAGAGTGCGGATAGTCTGGTCGGCTATTCTGCTTCTCCATGAATGACAAGGACATGGTGCAACGAGTGGAGACTGACCTTGCGAGGATAAGAGCAAGGTGGCTTGGTGTGCAGATAGTCTGGTTGGCTATTCTGCCTCACCATGAAGGGCAAGGCCCTGGTGTTGCACGTAGAGGCTGACCTTGTGATGATAAGAGCAAGGTGGCACAGAGTGCAGATACTCTGGTTGACTATTCTGATTCACCATAAAGGGCATGGCCCTGGTGTTAAAAGTGGGCCCAGTAGTGCGGGGAGTGGGGTTGGTTATTTTGCCTCACTAGGTATGGCACAATGGGAGAGACCCCACAAGGTGTAAAACCACCCACTAGAGGTGGACAGCCTTAGAGGGTGGTTGAGTTACGGGACCCGTATGGGGCTGAAGGGGTGCACCTATACAACAAGGGCAATGAGTTATTTTGCAGGATTTGTGGCAAGGGATTAGGTCAGCCTTGGGTTTTTAGTGGGGAGCAAAGACCAAAGCAGAGGCTTGATCTTGGCTGTGGCAGGTTGGTGCGGGCAAGAAACCGGAACC
>JAPDNY010000498.1:0-35497 GCA_029375565.1 Gekko gecko
GTGTCAGAAAAGCTTATTTGATGTTTCTCACTGAATCCATTGTTATGTGTTCCCTACCCCGCTTTGCGCTTGCGTAGGTATGCAGGCAGTAACGTGGGAGCTTCTTCCCTGCCGCTTTTCCTTATCACGGTGGCCTTGAATGTAGGCTTTGGGCTATTCTTGTGTTGATGAGAATTTTCCAGTTCTGGGAAGGTGAAGGGAGGGGGGAGTCGTCTCCCGCTCATGAAGTATATCTCCCGCCGGGAGTTTCCCGCGCGCGCGCTCATAGCTTATTCGCTAGTCGCTCTTATGCATCACACTATAAGTTTGCTTGCATCGCTTTTGCCCCCATTCCTGACAATGACCTCCTACTGTGGGTTTTAGCATTGTAATCCAATAAAGCCTTTCTTTTGAAAAGAATGCCTGGACCTACTTGCATTTGAACCTGACAGAAATTGTCAGGAATCTTTCATCAATTCCCCACCTTCAGTACCTGCCTTCTACCACGATGAGCGGGGCTGGGGGGGGAACACCAGTAATGGTCCCAGTGACTACCACACCGGTAACCACGGTCCCGGTCACCATCGTGGCAACTCCAGTGACCATCATTCCGGTTACCACCGTTGTTCCAGTGACTACGACTCCGGTAACAACAGCTTCGGTCTCGCACTCCACGGCTGGACCGGTCACCCCTCCTTTGATCAGCACAGTGGGAGCCTCGTACACTCTCCCGATCTACAGCCCGGCCGGGCCAACGCAGAGTCATGGAGGAGCAGTCCCACGAACCTACGTCCCAGGGGCCCCAACCCCTTGGGACAAGGGGGTGACCTACAGAAGGTCGCGCGATTGGACTAAGAACCTGTTGGACACTACCCAGATGACCTGGTCCATGCCAGGGAGCCAGAGCCGGGACAGCTTATTGGATCCACGAGGAAGCTTTGGACTTCCCCAGGGACGGATGTCTCGCGGATCTCCCAGATCGGGGTCCAGCTCTGATGCGGATGCTCGCATGGACTCTATTCAAGATGATACCCGACGTTTGATGCGGGACATGGGCAAGCTAATGCAATCTCTACCGCGGATGATGGATCAAGCAATTCGTGCCCACCCACTAACTCAACCGAGACCGGCGCCAGCACCCGCGCCACCAGTTTTGCCAGGACAGCCACCTCCTGGCCCACCAGCCCCGGGGCAGCCAGGCCAGCCAGCTCCTGGCCAACCTCCGCCAGCCGGCCCATTGCCGGGAGGACCCGGGCCCGGGCAACCAGGACCTATCCAACCACCGGTTCTGCCCCCGCCTCCGATCCCTGCTCCAGCGCCCCTCCCGCAGCCAGCCCCAGCACCCATTGTGGGCCCCGTTCCTCGGTAATACGCCCCAAGGACATGCTAGAGATTACATTTGACGGGGACCCCGAGACTGTGTCTTTTTTCATATTACAAGTCGGGAAATTTGTACAGAGATGGGGCTATGTGTTCCCGGATGAAGAACAACAGGTGGAATTCATCGCTTCAAGGTTCCGGGGAAGCGCTACCAGCTGGTGCGTAGCCCTCCATGATCTGGAGGCGGCGGAGCTGGGGAATGTGGATGACTTCATTTGGGCTTTGAGAAATCGTTTCGAGGACCCGGGGGTGGCCCAAAAGGCGGAAGCTTTCCTTCGCACTTTCAAACAAGGCAAACTGACCGTGCGGGAGTATTCACGGGAATTTCAACGGCATGCAGTGAAAATTCGAGACTGGACTGACGCTGTGCTGGCCCAACAATACTGAATGGGACTAGCGGTAGATGTCCGCAACAATGTTCTCAGCTCTAAGCAGCCCCGCACCCTCCAAGGCTGGATGGAGGAAGCCGAAAAGGCTGAAAGCCGATTGCGTGTTATGAAGCTGGACCTATCTCTAGGAAACAACCGTCTGAGCGCCTCGGCAGTCCAGAGCAGGACCAGGCCAATCCCCACCCAGAGTGGGGTGAGAGACCAGCGCATGTGTCAGGGCCTGTGCCTGCGATGTGGAGAGAAGGGGCATTTTGCAGCATCCTGCCCCAGAGGGGATTCCAGCAGAGCCCTCCCCCAAGAGGAACCCAGACGCTGGCCAACCCCTACTCCGACGAAGGGCACAGCAAAGCCATGCAACCCACGGGCCCTTTTTGCCAACCCCGACCCAGCGGATGCCATGATGTTGGAAGACGAGGAGAGTGAGATGCAGGGAAACGAATTGGTCCTGTTTGTGAGTGGCGCTACACAACAGGACCCTGCCCCTGAGGCGCCTAAATTGGTGAGCAATTACCCCTCTCTCTTCTTTGTGACTGTACTTATAATGAATCCAGCAATGATGACCCATATCAGGGTTCGAGCTCTCATTGACTCGGGGTGCGGGAGGGATCTGATGAACCCATCACTGGTAATGGGACTCGAGGCGGCGGTTGTCAGTTTAAAAGACCCAATTACCTTTACCCAAATGGATGGGTCACCAATGAAGGAACCGTGTCGATTTGAGACTATTCCCTTAAGGGTAGGCACCGGGGAACACTGGGAGCTACGTTCTTTTGTAATAGCCCCCCAAGCCCAGTTCCCATTAGTGTTGGGCAGCCCGTGGTTACATGGACATGATCCATATATACTTTGGGACGAGGGGACCGTACGATTTATCTCCCCGAAATGTGCAGAACATAAATGGGACCCAGGGTGGGGAAACCCCCAAGCAATGATCCCCCACGGGCCTGTCTAGCTACTGAGGACCTTAACCGCATTCCCAAGGAATACCGATATTTGGCCCGTGTGTTTGAGGAGGAGGAAGCTGATGAACTACTTCCCCACCGTAACTCGGACTGTGCGATTGAAATTCTTCCTGGCCACAAATTGCCAAAAGGGAAGATTTATGCTATGAGTCTCATGGAAAAGGAAGAACTACGCAGATTTATTGATAAGAATCTGACCCGTGGATTTATCTGGCCAGCATCGTCCCCTTTCGCAGCACCCATGTTGTTTTGTAAAAAGAAGGACGGGGGGCTGAGACTGTGCACTGATTACCGGGGTCTTAATGCGGTGGCTGCAACCAATGCCTACCCCATGCCCCTCATCAAGGACTTGCTGGCGGAGGTGGCGAAGGGGAAGGTATTTTCTAAATTGGATTTACGTGATGCCTATTTTCGGGTCCGTATTAGGCAAGGTGATGAACATAAGACTGCCTTTAATACACCACTGGGACAGTTTGAATATCGGGTTATGCCCTTCGGATTACAAGGGGCACCTGGGGTCTTTATGAACTTAATAAATGAGGTCTTGCACCCCTATTTGTTCAAGGGGGTGGTTGTTTACTTGGATGATATCTTGGTCTACACCCCAGATCAAGAATCTCACACCAAGCTGCTTCAAGAAGTCTTGGAAACGTTGTTAGAACACAAACTGTTTGTTAAGTTGTCAAAGTGTGAATTCCACCAAAGTCGCATTGACTTCTTAGGGTACCGCATATCCTCTAACGGATTGGAAATGGACCCGAAAAAGGTCCAAGATGTGTTAGATTGGGAACCTCCCAAAACTAGGCGGCAGCTCCAGAGTTTCCTCGGTTTCGCCAATTTTTACCGTCAATTCCTGCCTCATTTTGCCCAGGTAGCTCTTCCCCTCACAGACCTCCTAAAGACTAAAGGGAGAGGGGTTAAGGCTTCTATGCCAGGGGCCCCTTTGGACTGGACTCCCCAATGTCAGGAAGCATTTGAGCAACTGAAGCAGTTATTCACTTCCGAACCCGTGTTGGCACACCCAGATGAGACCAAGAAATTCATTGTCCAAGTAGACGCATCCGACACCGCAATGGGGGGGTGATCTTGCAGGAGAATGCCCAGGGGCAACTGCACCCCCTTGCCTATGTTTCCCGAAAGTTTAATGATACGGAGAGGTTTTGGCCCATTTGGGACAAGGAAGCAGCCTCCATACGCTTAGCATTAATTACCTGGAGGCACTGGTTGGAGGGGTCCCGAGTACCTTTTGAAATCTGGACTGATCATAAGAATCTCGAGGTACTTCGGAAGCCTCGGAATCTAAATGCCAAACAATTCCGATGGGCTGAATTCTTCTCTAAGTTTCAATTTACCCTTCACCATTTCCCGGGCAAATCCAATCTTTTGGCAGATGCTCTCTCACGCCTTCCCCAGCACCTCAGTAAGAGAACGGAGGTGAGAGAGTCCCTTTTACCCCAGAACAACTAGTTGGGGCAGTTGTCACCCGCAAAAACCGGCAATCACAGCCATTAACCCCAAGTCAGGGGCTGCCATGGGAAAGTCAATTTGCCACTGACATCACTGAACAAGAGTCAGTTGAATTAAAAGCTCGAGAGGATGTAGAATGCAAACCAAATGGTTGCTGGTACAAGGGCAATAAACTGTTTGTTCCAGAAACTACATGATCACAGGTACTACAATCTGCCCATGACTTGAAATCTGCTGGACACTTTGGGTATGTGAAGACACTACACCTACTGCAGCGCAGTTTCTGGTGGCCCCGAATGAAAAGGGATTTATCCCTCTACATACAGTCCTGCCCAACATGCAACCGTTGCAAGACTAGACCAGGAAAAACCCCGGTCTCTTGCAGCCGTTACCCACCCCGAGCTGACCATGGGAAGTGATTTCCATGGACTTCGTCACTGATCTTCCCCCAGCAAACATATGACAGTCATTTGGGTGGTGGTAGACTTATTTTCTAAGCAGGCTCACTCTATACCATTTGCTAGCCTGCCAACAGCGAAAATCCTGGCAAAAGCTTTCATCCAGCACATTGCCAGGCTTCACACTTTGCCGCTCAAAATAATCTCCGACAGGGGGGTTCAATTTGTTTCTAAACTGTGGACGGAGTTAATGGCCCTCATGGGTATTGAACGTGCTCTCAGCAGTGCATATCATCCGGAGACTGATGGGCAAACGAAAAGAGTAAACCAAACCTTAGAGCAATATTTACGATGTTTCACAAACTATCAACAAGACAATTGGGTAGATTTATTGCCATTAGCAGAATTTGCGTATAACAACTCCTGGCATGCCTCCACAAAAATGTCTCCCTTCAAAGCTACCATGGGCTATGACAGCCCCCTCTTCCGTTTTTGAAGCCAGGGGAATCTAGTGGGAGAGCCACAGTATGGTGTAAATCTTTTCAGGAATCCTGGCCAATGATTGTCGAGACTTTAAATGAGGCCAAGGCACAATATAAAAAACAAGCAGACAAAAAAAGGGCGGGTGGATGGAACCTGCAACCGGGGGACTCCGTATACCTTTCTACTAAGAACTTGAGGCTGTCACAACAATCGCGAAAGCTTGCTTGGAAATATATTGGTCCGTTTAAAGTGGTTCGCTGTATAAATAAAGTGACTGTTCAACTGGATTTACCTAAATCTCTAAAAGCAATTCATCCAATTTTCCATTACAGCCTCCTCAAACCAGCATCACCCCCGACTAAGTGGCATCCAGAGCTTCCAGCACCCCCGCCTCCATTGATGGTTGATACTGAGGAGCACTATGAGATAGCTGACATTTTGGATTCTAAAATGCTCCGTGGACAATTGTATTACCTTATTGAATGGGTACATTTTGGGACTCAATACAGGGAATGGGTGAAACTCTCTGATATAAATGCACCTGATCAACTGAGGGATTTTCACACCCGCTTCCCGACTAAACCAGGGGCCCCCCTATTCTCTCCTTCCTGAGTGGTGGGTGGGTGGTATTTTGGGAAGGGCAGAATGTCAGAAAAGCTTATTTGATGTTTCTCACTGAATCCATTGTTATGTGTTCCCTACCCCGCTTTGCGCTTGCGTAGGTATGCAGGCAGTAACGTGGGAGCTTCTTCCCTGCCGCTTTTCCTTATCACGGTGGCCTTGAATGTAGGCTTTGGGCTATTCTTGTGTTGATGAGAATTTTCCAGTTCTGGGAAGGTGAAGGGAGGGGGGAGTCGTCTCCCGCTCATGAAGTATATCTCCCGCCGGGAGTTTCCGCGCGCGCTCATAGCTTATTCGCTAGTCGCTCTTATGCATCACACTATAAGTTTGCTTGCATTGCTTTTACCCCCATTCCTGACAATGACCTCCTACTGTGGGTTTTAGCATTGTAATCCAATAAAGCCTTTCTTTTGAAAAGAATGCCTGGGCCTACTTGCATTTGAACCTGACACCTGGCTGGGGAGGCACTGCAGCAGATTTCAGAAGACCAAGAAGGGTGGGTAGCCAAGCACAGCAGCCAAATCCATCCAGAGCCGCGGTGAGACCACGAAGCCGGAGGTTCAACACCTTGCAGGGCAGAATTGGCAAAGAAGCTCCCAGAGGGAGCTCACCTGGTTCCCCCACACCCTTGGAATACTGCAGATGTCCGTGGCATGCAGAGCTGGAGAGAAGGGAGAGGGCGCGTCTTCTGGGCCAACGCCAGCCATCAACTGAAAAGGCAGATGTGCTCTTGCTGGATGAGTGCCAAGTAAGCTGACTGTAAGTACCTCTCATGTCTACTACAATGTCCTGTTTACTGCAGTGGCTAGTCAGCCCCGATCCTTTCAGGAAGCCCGGAAGGTGAAGTCCGAGGCAGACGCTAGTACGGAAGCTGGCAGGAATTTCGTACCGAGGGCAACACTTCCAGGGAAGTAAGGGCTATCAGAGGTAGTGGAATCAATCCAAAACACAGGTGCCCACAACCTCTGGGTTGGGAAATGCTTGGAGATTTGGGGGTGGAGCCCATAAAGGGTCCGGGGAGTCCACCTTCCTAGGCAGCTCTTTTCTCCAGGGGAACTGATTTCTGTAGTCTAGAGACCGGTTGCGGTAATTCCCGGAGATGTCCACACACAAACACACACAGACACACACACACCTTGAGACTGGTGACTTGAGTTGCCTTGCAGGCAAAAACTAAAGGTCCCTTTTCTCCAGCTTGGCTGAATTTTGACTGGCTGTAGCTCTCCCCTTTCTCAATCCCTGCTGACTTCAAGGAGCAACAGGCCAAAGTAGCAGGTCTGCACATGGGGTGGGGGTTGAATGTCTTTTCCAAAGCCCCCCAGGGAGTTCATGGCTGAGACCAAAAGAGGGGTGGGGCCTCCTGACTCACAGCCTCTGGACCACGTCCTGGCATGGAGCAACCCTTGCATGGAAGGAACAGAGGAGTGTGCAGCTCATGCTGTCCACTGCCTCTGAATATCATCTCCCAGAAAGTCTGAAGCTCTTCTCCATTTCCTCCTTGCCACCAGGCTTCCACTGTGAGTCGGTGCACAACACCCAGTTTGATCGTGTCAAGCTGCAACTCCTCCAGCTGTGAAGCCTCCACAGCCTTACATGGACTCCAGAGCAATGGCACCATGGTGGAGGTATGCCCGGCCCAGACCCCAAGCACTCATCCTGCAAGGAGCACAAGAGGTTCGGGAATCAGCCTTCCTTGGTGCCCTCCTTGGTCCACAGCCAGGGCCAGATCGCCCATAGGGTGAACTAGGCGCCCGCCTAGGGGCGCACCGGCATCAGTGGGCGCCAAATGGCGCCCCACTCCCCCCCCAAAAAGCCCCCCCGCCCTAACCCGGCGCCCAATGCCGACGCCAGACCCCCGCCCTCTTCCCGGCTTTCCTGGGGGTCCCGCAGCTGCGGAGCCCGCAGAAAAGCTGGCGCCGGGAGGGAGGGGGCGGAGGATAGACCCCCGCCCCCTTCCCAGCTTTCCTGGGGGTCCCACAGCTGTGGAGCCACAGAAAAGCCGGCGCCGGGAGGGAGGGGGCGGAGGATAGACCCCCGCCCCCTTCCTGGCTTTCCTGTTGTCCCGCAGCCACGGAGCCTGCAGAAAAGCCAGCGCCGGGAGGGAGGGGGTGGAGGATAGACCCCCCGCCCCCCTTCCCTGGCTTCCCTGGGGTCCCGCAGCTGCGGAGCCCGCAGAAAAGCTGGCGCCGGGAGGGAGGGGGCGGAGGCTAGACCCCCGCCGCTTTCCCTGGCTTTCCTGGGGTCCTGCAGCCACGGAGCCCGCAGAAAAGCCAGCGCTGGGAGGGAGGGGGCAGAGGATAGACCCTCCACCCCCTTCCCGGCTTTCCTGGGGGTCCCGCAGCCGCGGAGCCCACAGAAAAGCCGGCGCTGGGAGGGAGGGGGGCGGAGGATAGACCCCCCGCCCCCTTCCCAGCTTTCCTGGGGGTCCCGCAGCCATGGAGCCCGCAGAAAAGCCGGCGCTGGGAGGGAGGGGGTGGAGGCTAGACCCCCGCCCCTTCCCTGGCTTTCCTGGGGGCCCCGCAGCTGTGGAGCCTTCAGGAAAACCAGCGCCCCGCCGCCGCCCCCGGTCTCCAGGCCCCACCGGGAGGTTGGCATCCCCAGTGGGGGGTGCCCCAGGCTGTCCTGCCTAGGGTGCCCAGACACCTGGAGCCGGCCCTGTCCACAGCTTCTCTTGCTCCTTCTGGATGCAGAAGCTCCCTGTAGCCCTCCCAGGAGCTCATTCTGCCACAAATTGCATTAATCTATGGGCCAACTGGATTACTACATGTGGGGAATCCACATTGCTAAATGCCAGAAGGGCAGCCAGTTTTGTCTCTAGACAAAATCAGGGCCTTCAAGTATCCTAAAAATGGCTCAGGTTACTTAAGAGGCTGCCAGACTGTTTTCTGGCCCCAAGGATAGTTGTTTTGTGGGGGATGGATGAAATCTTAAGGTCTGCAGCTTTCATGCAAGAGAGCTTCTAGTCCTCATGGAAGACAGCAGCATTTGGAAGCTTGCCTGACATGGCAAGAATGAAGTCAGTGTCTGACATGGACGATTTACAGGTCAAGGAAGGGGGCCTTCAGCAGAAAAGACTAGGCATTTCTTCTTTTTTGTATTTGATTAATTAGGATCTCAGAAGAGAATTTCTGGATCCTCATCTGATTAAGAAGCCTCTTTGCTCTGCTGACTAGTGGACCTGGGTTTCAATGTGACAATAGATGTGCGTAAATATATAGCTGCTGCACTTAAATGTCGGTTGTTCATAATGAATTTTGAAAAGCGATAACTTTGTTGTTCTATTGCTGTCTTTTCCTGGTCAAACAGCCTATTGCCCTTAAGACCTAGATGGGATGGGATGGGCATCGGCTGTCACTCTTCAAAAAGCAGGTTACATTCCTTTGGCCCTGGATACATAAATTGTATCTGACTGCAAATGAATATGTTTGGATATAGGCATAGCTGGTGTGCTCCTTTGGAAGTTGTGCGAAATTCTGGACTTCCTACTCATAGAGCAGCGAAAAGTACAGAAAAGACCCAGAAAAAGGACCCAAATGCTGGAAGTCCTTCCCTCCGAGAGAAGGCTAAAGAGTTTGGTGCTTTTCAGTGGAGAAGAAAGGTTCCTGGGAAGTGGGTCTGCCAAGTGCCCGGTTGGGGTGGGCACTCTCCCAGGGATCTGCTGTGGACCCCCCAAAATTGGAGACTGACACAAGATCCAAATGTATCAGAGCCCAAGAGCAACCGCTTCTCCTCATTTCCAGAAGGAGCCACTGCTGCAAGGAGCAAAGTATTTGGTCCCTCAGGCATTATTCAGCCCTGGCTGTGTAGAATATCGATTGGCTGGCCTGAGGAAGAAACCCTTCAGCTCTGCAGAGTGTTGATTGGCCGCCCCTTAGGGTGGCCTGCCAGCCACCTCCCTCCCCTTGAAGTACCTGGATGGAGCACCAAGGGCACCCTCCAGAAAGATGCCCCATTTCCTTCAGAGATATTACTAATTAATTAAAAAACCAAAAAAAAACCAAAAACCCATAGAAATATTTCCCAGAATCCCTTGCTCAGAAGCCACGTTACTTAGCACTGGCTCATTGGGGATCCTCTCTTTGACTTCAGGTTCAGCCAGCTGAGGACCAACAGCCAAAAACATCTTCGAACACTGGCAGATCCAGCCCTGGAGATGCCTCCCCAGTGCCAGAGGCCACCAGCTGAGCAGGTTTTTCAACACCTTCCTTCTCGTGCTGGTGAACTGTACCATCTTGGCGGGGAAGGTGCTGCAGCAGATCTCTGGTAGCAATTAAAGCCCAGTGCCAGAAGACCATCACGTGGCTGAGGAGGTGGGCAGCAAAGCAAAGCGGCTGAATCCACCCAGAGCCGCAATGAGACCAGCAGGCTGGAGGTTCAGCACCCTGCAGCTTCCAGCAAACAAGTCTCCTGGGAAAGCTCCCGGCTTTACCATCGTGGCTGGGGAGGCACTGCAGCAGACCTCTGGCAGCAATTAAAGCCCAGCCCTGGAAGACCATGAGGTGGCTGAGTAAGTGGGCAGTGAAACACACTGGCTGAATCCACCCAGTGTCACAATGAGACCAGCAGGCTGGAGGTTCAACACCCTGCAGCTTCCAGTAAACAAACCTCCAGGGACTGCTCCCAGCTGAAGCATCTTGGCCAGGAGGCGCCTCAGCAGATGACTGGCAGCCATTAAAGCTCAGCCCCGGAAGGCCATGAGGTGGCTGAGGAAGTGGGCAGCAAAACACAGTGGCCGAATCCACCCAAAGCCACAATAAGAATGCCAGCCTGCGCTTCCGGTTTGGGATACATGGCGTTCTGATGAGTTCTGGCTTTGCTCCCAGAACATACGGAGGGTCTTTATGACAGGGTGGGCTATACAGCCTGCCGCAGATCTCCCCAGGCAGGGGGTGACTAGCAACAAGCATTGGCCCGAGTGGGAGTTGAGATCGGCTGATAGCGGGGCTTTGAAGAGCACCGCGACCAGCCTTGATCCCCTCCCCCAAGAGGGCACTTCGGAATTTCTCTAAAAGACCCCACCGAGTTCGATTCTCAACATAAGAACGCATGACCCAGACCTCCAAGACATTCTACGGAAACTGATACCAAGGAAACACTGCTATAACAAGAGACGGACTTTGAAGGTAACTTTTTAAAATTGCTCACCGGAAACGCGCTGATCCCAAGAATAAACAACACCTGATGTAGCGCATGATCGTGCTGTATTCTGTGTACTAATACCAACTCCGGAAAACGCAGTTAAACAGCAAAAAAAGGCCAAAAAGCCGGTTTGTTGATCATTCCTGCGGTCGGGATATTGACTTTAAAATAGAAACTAACACCAAGTCCCGCGAGAATCAGTGTGGAAAATTACTCAAGCTGCGACAGAAATCACCAGAACAGGAAGTGACCTCAGACCAGACAAGTAGCATTTCCTAGAGACGACCAAGGAGGCCGGAAGAAGGGAGGAAACCAGAAGTCAAGAAGGACGATTAAGATTGCCGGACAGGAAGTAAATAACAGGAAGAGCTATTTACCATAGAGAAATTGCGCCCGCCATTTTGAGAAGGTCGAAACGATTTATTCGGATTCTGGCTAAAAGACTTAACAGAAAAAAGTGAAAATAGAGCGGTTTAGCTGGGCACAAGAAGAGCTTTAATTTGATGTAAGTTTTGTCATAACTGTAAACAACGGCTTACGATCTTCGGCAATGACAGAGGGCGAACTCTTGGTCCTCCCCGAAAATGGCTGCTAAAGAGGAGAAGAAACTACAGGGCATGATGGAAGCCATGGAAAAACGGGTGATGGATGCTATACAAAAAATGGAAAAACTCTAGGAAAAGTGGCTGATGAAGTAACTGACTTGAAAAAAGAATTGGCTGGGATTACAAAGGAAATACAGACGCTGAACAAAAGAACAGATGAGGTGGAGGAAAGAGTGAAAGGAGTGGAAACTGGTGTATCTGAGGTTGCTAAAGAAGCATCAAAAGCCAATGTAATGGTGGAGTACAACGGAATGCTTAACCATCTGAGATTTAGGGGAATCCCTGAAGATAAAAATGAGAATATCCACTCAGTCATGGTGGATGCTGTTGCAGATTTTTTAAAACTAGAAGAGGAGAGGGTGACGGCACATATTGATTTGATATACAGAGTCAACTCTGCGATTGCACAAAAGAAAAAATTACCCAGAGATGTGATTGTCCAGTTTATATCCAAAAGATTGAAAGAAGACTTGTTTAAGCAACAATTCCAGGAAGACTTTACAATCGACAACAAGAAAATTATGATACTAAAGGAATTACCCAGAACAATTCTTCAGGACAGACGACTTTTCAAAGATCTGACCGACAAACTGAAAACAGAGGGCATTAGATACAGATGGGAAATTCCAAAAGGTGTCAGCTTTACATTTAAACAGAAGAGAGTCACCATCAAGTCAGTAGAGCAAATGACCAAGTTCATTAAAGACAATTTTAAAGACTCTGATAAATAAATACAAAGACAACATGGAGAGTCAAATTATTTCATGGAATGTTAATGGACTTAATTCTCCCCCAAAAAGGAAAAATATTAGGCTATGGTTGGAAAAACAAAAATGTGATATTGTTTGTTTACAAGAAACACATATTAAAAAGACCGATGTTAAATTTCTGATTCAAAATAGATTAGGAGAGGAATTTTATTCCTCTCCTCACAAAAGAAAAAAGGAGTTGTTACATATGTAAAAAAAGAATTGGAGCCAAAGGAAATCTTTAAAGACAAAGAAGGAAGATTCTTGGCAGTGGAAGCTATGCTTCAGAATAAAAAGACCTTAATTGTAAATCTCTATGCCCCGAATCTCCCTCATGGATCACTGCCTTGTCGTGGCGAGGGGGCTTGCGTGGTTCGATGAGGCTGTGGGCTATGCCGTGGAGGGCCACCCAGGACGGATAGGCCACAGCAGAGAACTCAGACCAAGCGTGATCCCCCTGGAGAAGGAAATGGCAACCCACTCCAGTATCTTTGCCAAGAAAACCCCATGGACAGTAACAAAAGGATAAAAGATATGACACCGGAAGATGAGCCCCTCAGGTTGGAAGGTGTCCAATATGCTACTGAGGAAGAGCACAGGGCAAGTACGAGTAACCCCAGAAAGAGTGAAGCGGCTGGGCCAAAGCCGAAAGGACGCTCAGTTGTGGATGTGTCTGACGGTGAAAGGAAAGTTCGATGCTGCAAAGAACAATACTGCATAGGAACCTGGAATGTAAGGTCTATGAATCAAGGTAAGCTTGACGTGGTCAAAAATGAGATGGCAAGAATGAACATCGACATCTTGGGAATCAGTGAACTAAAATGGACAGGAATGGGCGAATTTAACTCAGAAGACCATTATATCTACTACTGTGGCCCGGAATCCCGTAGAAAAAATGGTGTGGCCTTTATAGTCAACAAGAGAGTGAGAAAGGCAGTACTGGGATACAATCTCAAAAATGACAGAATGATCTCAGTCCGAATCCAAGGCAAACCATTCAATATCACAGTAATCCAAGTCTATGCCCCAACCACTGCTGCAGAAGAGGCTGAAGTGGACCAGTTCTATGAAGACCTACAACAGCTCATAGAACTAACACCAAAAAATGATGTCCTTATCATCATAGGGGACTGGAATGCTAAAGTAGGAAATCAAAAGGTAACCGGAATAACAGACAAGTTTGGCCTTGGAGAACAAAATGAAGCAGGGCAAAGGCTAACAGAGTTTTGTCAAGAGAACACGCTGGTCATAGCGAACACCCTTTTCCAACAACCTAAGAGGCGTCTCTACACATGGACATCACCAGATGGGCAACACCGAAATCAGATTGACTATATAATTTGCAGTCAAAGATGGAGAAGCTCTATCCAGTCAGTAAAAACAAGACCTGGAGCTGACTGTGGCTCAGATCATGAGCTACTCATTGCAAAATTCAGACTTAAATTGAAGAAAGTTGGGAAAACCACAAGGCCATTCAGATTTGACCTAGATCGCATCCCCGATGAATATACAGTAGAGGTGAAGAATAGGTTTAAGGGACTAGATTTGATAGACAGAGTGCCTGAAGAACTATGGACAGAGGTCCGTGACATTGTAAAGGAGGCAGCAATCACCGCCATCCCAAAGAAAAAGAAATGCAAGAAAGCAAAGTGGCTGTCTGATGAGGCTTTACACATAGCAGAGGAAAGAAGGAAAGCTAAAGGCAACGGTGAAAAGGAAAGATTTGCCCAACTGAATGCAGATTTCCAGAGAACAGCAAGGAGAGATAAGGAGGCTTTCCTGAATGAACAATGCAAAGTAATAGAGGAAAACAATAGATTGGGAAGGACTAGAGATCTGTTCAAGAAAATTGCAGAAATCAAGGGAACGTTCCATGCAAAGCTGGCCATGATAAAGGACAAAAACGGTAGGGACCTAACAGAAGCAGAAGAGATTAGGAAAAGATGGCAAGAATACACAGAAGAACTATACAAGAAGGACCTCGATGTCCTTGACAACCACGATGGTATAATCACTGACCTCGAGCCAGACATCCTGGAAAGCGAAGTTAAATGGGCCTTAGAAAGCATTACTAACAACAAAGCTAGTGGAGGTGATGGTATCCCAGCTGAGTTATTCAAAGTCTTAAAAGAAGATGCTGTTAAAGTGCTGCACTCAATTTGCCAACAAATTTGGAAAACACAACAGTGGCCACAGGATTGTAAAAGGTCAGTTTACATTCCAATCCCAAAGAAGGGCAATGTCCAGGAATGTTCAAACTATCGCACAATTGCACTCATTTCACACGCTAGCAAGGTCATGCTCAAAATCCTACAAGCTAGGCTCCAACAGTACCTGGATAGAGAACTGCCAGAAGTACAAGCTGGGTTTCGAAGAGGTAGAGGAACTAGAGATCAAATTGCCAACATTCGCTGGATTATGGAGAAAGCAAGAGAGTACCAGAAAAACATCTACTTCTGCTTCATTGACTATGCTAAAGCCTTTGATTGTGTGGATCACAATAAATTATGGCAGGTTCTTAAAGAGATGGGAGTACCGGACCACCTCACATGTCTCCTGAGAAACCTGTATAAGGGTCAAGAAGCAACAGTTAGAACCGGATATGGAACAACTGATTGGTTTAGCATAGGAAAAGGAGTACGACAAGGATGTATATTGTCACCTTGCTTATTTAATTTATATGCCGAGTACATCATGCGAAATGCTGGCCTGGATGAATCACAAGCTGGAGTTAAGATTGCTGGGGAAAAGATCAATAACCTCAGATATGCAGACGATACCACTCTGATGGCAGAAAGTGAGGAGGACCTAAAGAGCCTCTTGCTCAGGGTGAAAGAGGAGAGTGCAAAAGTGGGCTTGAAGCTCAACATCAAAAAAACTAAGATCATGGCATCTGGCCCCATCACTCCTTGGCAAATAGAAGGGGAAGTCGTAGAAGTAGTGACAGACTTCACGTTCCTAGGATCCCAGATCACTGCAGATGGTGACTGCAGCCATGAAATTAAAAGACGCCTGCTCCTTGGGAGGAAAGCAATGGCAAACCTAAACAGTATGATAAAAAGCAGAGACATCACCTTGCCAACAAAAGTCCGCATGGTCAAAGCAATGGTATTCCCCGTAGTAATGTATGGTTGCGAGAGTTGGACTATAAGGAAGGCCGAGCGCCGAAGAATAGATTCTTTTGAACTATGGTGCTGGAGAAGACTCTTGAGAGTCCCTTGGACTGCAAGGAGATCAAATCAGTCAATCCTAAAAGAAATCAACCCTGATTGTTCCTTGGAAGGCCAGATCCTGAAGCTGAAGCTCAAATACTTTGGCCACCAAATGAGAAGGGAGCATTCACTGGAGAAGACTCTGATGCTGGGAAAGATTGAAGGTCAAAGAAGAAGGGGACGGCAAAGGATGAGATGGTTAGACAGTGTCATTGATGCAACGAACATGAAATTGAGCAAACTTCAGCGGACAGCGGAAGACAGGAGGGCCTGGCGTAATCTGGTCCATGGGGTCGCGAAGAGTCGGACTCGACTGTGCGACTGAACAACAACAAATGCCCCGAATGGAGCCAAGGAAAAATTCTTTCAAGATTTGTGGGATCAATTACAACAGTTAACCTATGAGCAAATGATATTGATGGGTGACTTTAATGGTACTGTTAATAATGCTATTGACAGAAAATCCAAAAAAGGAAATGAAGGTATAGGTAAACTTCCGAAAGTATTTTTTCAAATGGCAAAACATGAGCACCTGGAAGATGCATGGAGAACTAAAAATCCTAAAGACAAAGACTATTCTTTTTATTCATCAAGACATGAGTCTTTCTCAAGAATAGACATGATGTGGATGACCGAGAACTTGATTTTGCAAACACGTAAAATTGAAATATTACCTAGAATTCTTTCTGACCACAGCCCAGTAAAGTGGTCAACATATATCAAAAGAAAGAAATTTCGATGGAGACTCAGTGAGGATTTACTGGACAAACAAAATATTGTGGACAAAATAAGGACAGAAACCAAAACATATTTTCAACTAAACTTAAATAAAGATGTACAGACGCAAACGGTATGGGAGGCATATAAAATTGTGATGAGAGGACATCTAATTGCAATTAACAACAACGAAAGAAAACAACAATTCAAAACAGATAAAGAAATTATGGAAAATATCCAAAAGAAAGAAGCAGAACTCAAGAAGAGACCTGGCAAAAAGAAAATTTTGAGAGAGCTGAGGATCCTAAGGGAACAATATGAAGCGAGGTTAAATAAAGTATATTGGAATTTGAAAAAATTGCAACAGAAGTCCTTTGAAGGAGCGAATAAACCTGGAAAATATTTGGCATGGCAATTGAAGAAAAGAAGAGAGAACAAAACAATAATTAAACTGAAAGATGGGAATAGAGAAATTATAGACCCAGGAGGGATCCGGAGAGAATTTTATAAATACTATGCTACTCTTTTTCAAGCAAAACAGATGGATCAACAAAAAAATCAAGACTATTTATCAAAAGTGAATTTGATACAACCAAGCTCAGAAATAAAAGCAATGTTAAACGCTGTGATAACTAAAGAAGAAATCAGCAAAGCAATAGGAGAAGCAAAAATCTCCAAAGTTCCAGGACCAGACGGTTTTTCAGCCAAATTCTACAAGAAACTTCAAGTAGACCTGGTACCGGTTCTAGAGATTCTTTTAAATGAAATTAGACAAAGCGGGAAGATTCCAGCTTCCTGGAATGAAGCAGCAATCACCTTAATACCAAAAGAGAACCAAGATTTAACTAATGTTAAAAATTATCGACCAATTTCACTCTTGAACAATGATTACAAAATTTATGCAAAAATCTTAGCAGAACGCCTTAAAGGGTATTTGAAAGACATTATTGCCGAAGATCAGGCTGGGTTTTTGCCAGGTAGGCAAATAAAAGACAATATGAGGGTTGTTTTAGACGCAATTGAATACTACGATAAGCACCCGGAAAAAGAGGTTGGCTTTTTATTTTTAGACGCGGAGAAGGCATTTGATAGCTTGAATTGGGAATTTATGTTCAAAGTGATTGAAAAATTGCAGATGGGCGCAGAGTTCACAAGAATGATTAAATCAATATATAAAGAACAAAAGGCTACGGTGATTGTAAATGCAGAATCAACAGAAGCGTTCCGGGTCAGAAAAGGGACCAGACAGGGCTGTCCCCTATCGCCAATGTTATTCATCTGGATTTTGGAGATTCTGCTGCAAATGATTAGAGAGGATGATAATATAAAAGGTTTGAGTATTAGAGGTTTCTCATACAAATTAAGAGCATTTGCTGATGATATTATGTTTATTGTTGAAGATCCTGTCAATAACATGCCTTTGGTATTTGAAAAAGTAAAAGAGTTTGGTGACCTCGCAGGGTTCTATGTAAATAAAAATAAATCGAAAATATTGTGTAAAAACATGAATGTTACAAAGCAACAAATCTTACAAAATCTGACAGAATGTGAAGTGGTTAAAAAGGTTAAATATCTGGGAGTTGACATTACAATGAAAAATATTGATTTGTTTAAGAATAATTATGAAAAATTGTGGGTTTTGATAAAGCGTGATTTAGAAAAGTGGGGAAAACTCAGGTTATCTCTTCTTGGAAGAATTGCCGTTGTCAAAATGAATGTACTGCGCAGGTTAATGTATTTGTTTCAGACAATACCAATTGTGAAAGATGTGAAAGTGTTGGTGAAATGGCAAAGAGAAATTTTTAAATTTATCTGGGCAGGAAAGAAGCCAAGAATTAAAATGAAAATAATGTATGATATTAAAGACAAAGGTGGCTTCCAAGTTCCGAATTTGTGTTTGTATCATGAAGCTGTATGTATGTCTTGGTTAACTGACTGGGTTAATTTGGAAAATAGAAAACTCTTGGCCCTTGAGGGTCACGATTGCAGATTTGGCTGGCATGCCTATCTTTGGTATGGGAAAAATAAAGTAGACTCTATGTTTAAGCATCATTATGTAAGAAGAACATTGTTTGATGCATGGACCAGATACAAGAACACAGTTCCTGATGAGAGGCCTTTGTGGATTGTTCCTGCTGCAGTTATTCATCCCTTTTCAGAATATAAAGGTAATGATTGGTTGAAATACCAAGAGTTGCTTCAAAAGGAAGGGAAAAAATATGTTTTAAAACCAAATAATGAATTAGAATTTGAGTATGGATGGTTACAATATTGTCAAATACGGGATATTTACAAAAAAGACTGTAAAGAGGTTGGTTTTAGAGCTAAGAACGATGAGTTTGAAGATATATGGTTGAAAAAAGAGCGAAAAATGATATCAAAGATGTATAAAACCTTGTTGACTGTATATACTTTGGATGAAACTGTTAAAGAGCAAATGATAAAATGGGCCATAAATATGAACAAGGAAATTTCCATGGAAGCATGGGAATTTTTATGGAAAAAAGCTTTTAAAATGTCAACCTGTGTCAATGTAAAAGAAAATTGTTATAAGATGATGTACAGGTGGTACATGACACCAAAAAAGATTGCTAATATTAGTATGGATAAGAACTTAAGTAATAAGTGTTGGAAATGTAAAAAAAAGAGGGTTCCTTTTACCATATGTGGTGGTCATGTGATAAAGCAAAGGTATACTGGTCAAATATACATTGTGAGATGCAGAAAATATTAAAAATTTCTATTAGGAAAAGTCCGGAACGTCTTCTCTTAGGTTTGACAATGGAAACAATTCCACAAGAAAAAAAGGACACTATTATGGTATATGATTACATCGGCGAGAATGGCTTTTGCTCAACAATGGAAAGCGGAGAAGGTGCCAGATATATATGACTGGTTAAGAAAACTGCTGTTTTTAGCCGAAATGGACAAAATGACGAAAAAACTAAATGGACAAATGGCAGAACAATATTTAAAAGACTGGGAAGGCCTGAAATTGTATATGGAAACTGAATATAGAATGAAGGGAAAAATGTACAATCTTGATTTGTATTGATACTGAATGAGAAATGAAATGAATACTTGATTGTACTGTACCTTTATTGGAAATTATGTTTGAAAAAGTCAGGTTTTTATGTATCTGAATTGTGTTACCTGGTTTGTCGATTGTTATAAGTCTAAACTTGATTACCTTTTAACTTTTTCTTTTTTGTTATTAGCAGTGTTGGAAGCCTATTGGGGGGTGGGGGGATGGGATGAAAATCTTTTTAAATTGTATTGGTAACGATGTTTAACAATGTTGAATGCATCCCAATAAAAATTTTATTTCAAAAAAAAGCTATCTCCCACACTGGCCATGATTAGAAACAGGAAACAAGAAGAAACTGCCACCATCAGACTGTCCTTACATGAATCAAGGAGGGAGGTCTCTTGGCCTACTGCGAACAGTTCTGGCCAAAAAAGCCAAAAAAGGACATTGTTGAGCGTGAAAAGAGAATATGTGCAGAGTTAAACTCTCAGGATTTGGATGGCCATCAATAAGGAAGTTTTTAAAGAGTGAATGGACCAGTTTCCAGAGCAGCACCTGAAGGGACAGATCCTCCCCAAGTGGAAAATTCCAGAATCCGCTGAGATGCTGGCTCGGAACTTGGCCAGAGTTTTCAGTTGGGAGCCTCACCCAGGGCCAACCCTTCCCTGAGGCCAGAGAATTTGCTGGTGAGATACAGCTAGTGTTGCAGCATCAATAATCAAACGGTGAGATGGATGGAAAACTGGTAAGAAAGACTTTGTCTCTCTTTCTACCATTGGGGAGATTGGGGGGGGGCACATAAAAGCCATGGCAGAGACAGAAGGGGAGAGCAATTTAGGTGGCAGTTTGAATGATGGGGAGAATCACCACAAGGAGAATGCATATGGGTCAGGCCACACCTGTGTCTCCTACACTGTCCTGTTTCCCGCAGTGGCTAGCCAGCCCAGGGGCTTCTGGAAAGCCCAGAAGGTGGAGTCTGAGGTAGATGCCAGTAAGGAAGCTGGCAGTAATTTCGAACCCAGGGCAACACTTCCAGGGAAGTAAGGGCCATCACAGGTAGTTCAATCGATCCAAAATGCAGGTGCCCACAACCTCTGAGTTGGGAAATCTTTAGAGATTTGGGGTTAGGAGCCCATAAAGGGCAAGGGGAGTCCATCTTCCTAGGCAGCTCTTTTCTCCAGGGGAACTGATTCCTTTACTCTAGAGACTGCTTGTGGTAATTTCTGGAGATTTACACACACACACACACACACACACCTTGGAGACTGGTGACCAGAGTTGCCTTGTGGGCAAAAGTTAAAGGCCCCTCTCCTCCAGCTTTCTCTCTGGAAAAGAGACTGGACTGCTGATTTTAGAACACATTCAAGGTGTCCCTTGCCTGCTCTTTGTCCCCCAGCTCCTGGTATTCAAAGACTGTTTCTGAACATGGAGATGACCTTCATGTCATGACTTATGGCCATTAGTTCAATGGCTTGTATCCCATGGATGATTTTCCTGGGGGAAAGAGGGGAAAAATTCACCAGTACCAAATATCCCCCTGCAGACATCCCGCTGCCCCTACTTTGAGGGCAAGCAGGTCAACCCAGCCAGCTATTCAGGAGAGGAAGTTTGGCCTGATAATATAATTAGTACTATTACTACTATTATTAATTAGATTTCTGACTTGCACTCCCACGCTATTGCAGGCATCAGGGCGAGTAAGAACATAATGATAAAATAACCACAAAGAGCATTAACATTATAAAAAAGCAGAACCCATCAAATAGATAGATGGCACAGACAATACACTTTCAATTTCATCACAGGTAACAATACAATTCAACAGCATTGGGGGAGGCCAAAAACAGAAACAGGAGGGAGAATCTCTAAGGAAGAAGACCTGGAGTCAGTCTGGAGCAAGGTAAGCCTTCCAAGGAAAGCAGGGAGTTGGGCAGATACCCAGAAGGTCACGTAGGTTTAGGGATCAGAGGGAATGAGAGGAGAATTCAAAGGACAGACCCATAGGTTGGCAGTGAGAACTTTGTTGGGCCACAGAAATGGGTCACTGAGAAATAAGACAAAACAGGAATTGTCTTGGGTCGGCTGCAACTGTCAACTGTCTCTTTTGACTTCAGGTTCAGCCAATTGAAGACCCTCTGCCAACAACACCGGTGACCATCGATGGTCCCAGCCCTGGAGACTCCTCCCCAGTGCAAGAGGCCACCAGCTGAGCAGGTCCTCCAACACCTTCCTGCTCGTGCCAGCGAGCTGTACCATCGTGGCTGGGGAGGCGCTGCAGCAGACCACTGGCAGCAATGACAGCCCGGCCCCGGAAGACCATCAGGTGGCTGAGGAAGTGGGTAACGAAGCAAAACGGCTAAATCCACCCAGAGCCGCAATGAGACCAGCAGGCCACAGTTTCAACACCTGGCAAGTTAGAATCAGCAAACCAGCCTCCAGAGGAAACTCACCTGGTTCCCCCACACCCTTGGAGTACTGGAGATGTCAGTGGCGTGCAGAGTTTCAGATAAGGAGAGAAAGTGTGCGTCTTCTGGGCCGATGCAAGCTGCCAACTGATAAGGCAGATGAGGACTTGCTGGATGACTGCCATTAAGGCTTAGCTATAATACCAGCAAAGAGCAGTTGCTGGATGTGGACACAAGAAGTGTGCTTACCACTGAGCCATTGACCTTCCTGATTACCTTCTCTCTGGAAACATTGACCCTGGAATGGACACAGTCGATTGGCTTTCTGGAATCCCTGACACTGAACTGTTTTGGGGAATTCTTGAATTCTGTCTCCCCTATCTTTGGACTAACTTGCTTAGTCCTCAGGACTTGACCCTCAGCAGGGCTGGGCTGGTACAGACTGCACCCACCCCTTTACGCGGCAGCATGGACAATGCTGCCACTGCCGTGGCCAGCTTGGCTGTGCAAAATCAGTCCCTGCAAGTGCAGATGCAGCAGCTTACTAATGCCTTTGCCACCCACACCCTTCCCAGTGCCCACCAAGTGTTTTTAGAAAGAGGGTGAGGACAGGCTTCTGACTGGCCACTGGAGATCTGACTGGCTATGCGGATGAAAAAGGCATCTGCCTGAAATGTGAAAGCGTCACTACAAGAACTGTGCATACCCTCACTCCCTGACGTTTTGTGACTGGTTCTGCCACCTCTTTTGAGAGCCGTCTGCTGACCCTCTCAAGTTCAAAGCATGTTGGTCTCCTCGTGAAGTCGAGATTATTTTCACAATAGTCAGGACAGATTTGGGCTCCAGGTTCAACCTCCTTGTGACTCTGATGAAGTCCAAGAACTAGAACCAACCTTGGAATCTCGTCTGTCAGTCAGAACTGCAAGCCACAGTCATTTTCCTTTGGAAGCTACTCACAAGTTGCAAGTCGGAATTCTACTTGGATGCTGCAGCCAGTTGTACTTTCATTTTGGAGCTACTTTCCGTTGCTTCTACATGGACGCTGAGCTTGCTTCCTCCCACCTGGTAATACTGCAAAGAATCGAGGGAACGCTTATTGAATGGCTTTGTAACTTTATTATGACTGCTTGATACCATACATAGACCTTTTTAGTTAGTGTATACTTCGTAAAAAAAAATCTGTTAATCTATATAGTACATGGCATAATAGAGTTTTAGGCACCTGTTTTTTTCCATAATTTAGCACTCTGTACACTGTATTCCCTATTGTTACTTGTTTTTAGATTCATGCCATCTGCAAGCCACTTGCAGCCTCCTTCTGTGCAAGGAACGATCAGATGGAAAGCTGTTAATCAATTAATAAAATTGAGATACATCTGAGCCACAAAGCGTGGCGCTTTAGTATTCCCATAAATACCTCTGAGATTATGGAGTTTCTTACGGGTATTGTAAGCAGCAGGACAAACCACGGCTTTTGAGATTAAGTAAAAATGGCTTTCCTCTTACAATGTAAAGTGTTTTTACTGCCTCTTAATATATACAGCCTGTGCCGTCCTATTGAATACCAGAGACAGGGTGGATGTATGGCCAACATCCCCAAGAAGATAACAATGCTAAATAGTCCAGTTCCCCACTGCTCAATGTCGCACTGCAGTACTGGAGTTGGGCAAGCGCCAAAGCTTTTCTGTTGATAAGAGGAAGATGGTTATCTCTTCCCATTAAACAACTGTGGGATAATGAGTTGCTCCAACCAATCAGAACCCCTGAGTATTTACCCTGAGAATTAGTAGTAGTTGGAGACTAGTGTCCAGCTTCTCTTTTCAACATGTTTATGTGTATTATTCAAAACTAGCGATAATTATTCAACATAATCATGCAACATAATTCACAGCTTTTCCACATGGCCGTATATATTATTCATAACTGAAAACAGAAGCCAGCCGATGTCCACGGGAGTGCAATCCTAAACAAAGTTATTCTCATCTAAGTCAATTGAATCGAATTGTGACAGTAACTTCTCTCCATTCACACGGAGATATCAGGCCATAGTTTTAAAATCTGAGCAAACAGCGATACTCCAATATTTACGGTGAAGATAGTTCTGCTATATTCCCCATGGTGGTGGCTCATGTTAAGGGGTATATATCATCAGGGCTCTTTTTGTAGCAGGAACTCCTATTGCATATTAGGCGACACACCCCTAATGTAGCCAATCCTCCAAGAGCTTACAGAGCTCTTCTTACAGGGGCTACAGTAAGCTGTTGGAGAATTGGCTACATTAGGAGTGTGTTGCCTAAAATGCAAATGCATTCCTGCTACAAAAAGAGCCCTGTAATATCATCTAGTAAAGGCAAAGGTTTCCCGTGCTCGAAAGCTAATCAAATCTGATTCTAGGGGGTGGTATTCATCTCCATTTCCAAGTCAAAGAGCCAGTGCTGTCCAAAGACATTTCCGTGGTCATGTGGCCGGCTTGACTAAACGCTGAGGCACATGGAACTCTGTTACCTTCCCACCAAAGTGGTACCTATTAATCTACTTGCAATTTTTTTGCTTTCGAACTGCTAGGTTGGCAGGAGCCGGGGCCAGAGACAGGAGCTCACTCTGTCATGTGGCTCTAGGGTCTCGAACTGCCGCTCAGCATCTTAACCTCTGAGCCACTGAGCTACCTTCTACTAAAGCCACGTTCAAATCCATGTGAGCCATGGAGAAACAAGTTTTAGACAATTTCCCCAAAGGCCCAATTTTGGCTCACATTCCTCATTCAGCCCCCCCATATCATGCCATCCATGCTTTTGGGATTTACATATTTATATATTTTATTCATTTCAGTATTTTACCTCATTTTATTCACTAATGGAAGAGAAGGTGGCACGGTATTGCCCGATCTCATCAGATTTCAGAGACTAAGTGGGTACTTGGCACCAATGCTCCCTCTAAGCTATGGAGTTTTGTGAGCAAAATTTTTATTTTGTGAGCTACTGGCATTAAAGTTGTGAGTGAGTGATTTGGCTGCTGCTGCATCAATTAGTTTGCTCTGGAGCCATCCTGCCTGAGCTAAGGCAAAAATGTGTGCGCCAGAGGCTAAAAAACTGTGAGCTAGCTCACACTAACTCAGCTTAGAGGGAACAGTGCTTGGCACATGGATGGGAGGCTTTACAGAGGAAGGCAATGGCACACCACCTCTGCTTCCCGGTTCCCCTGAAAGCCCCTTGCTGTCAGACCCCGGTCCAGTTACACTCAATAACTCTCGCTTAGGCAGTGATGCGTTTATTAGAGCATATGTAACCGGGGTTCTGTAACTGTAATCGGGGTTCTGATACTTGCTGGGGTCACCATAAGTCGGAGACTTGATGGCTCATATGTACATACATTTCTCCCCAGTGGGACCCAAATCAAAATATTACTCTAAACCCCTGAGTTTTAAACCATTGATCTTTTGCAACATTCTGCTTGCAGGCATTGCTTCCCTTCATTCCCCTCCCCAAACACATTACCACCATTTTTAATTTCCTGTTATTCCATCTTCTTTCCCCTCTATGTCCCAGGGTTACTGATCCTCATGAGCTGGGAATTTGCATAGGGAAAGAGATGACATCACACCACACAGCCAATCAGATATGGCTCTGTTCATTGAAGGCAAATGAAATGGGGAGGGAGGAGAGTGCTGCTTGAGTCATTTAGATAGGGGAATTCAGCCAATCAGAGATCTCCTACTTAACTGGATGACATCACAGCACCGTATAGCCAATTAGATCTGGCTACAGATGGGGGGAAAATCAAGCCAATTTAGGAAGCATTGTTCTCACTCGGAATGGGGGAGCTGGTTTGGTGTAGTGTTTAGACTCCAGTCTGGGAGAATTGGGTTTGGTTTCCCATCCTCCACATGCATCTGCTGGGTGACCTTGGGTCAATCACAGTTCTCTGAGAACTGTTCTCTCAAGAGCAGTTCTCAAGAGAGCTCTCAGCCCCACCTACCTCACAGGGTGTCTTTTGTGAGGAGAGGAGGGAAAGGAGACTGCAAGGTGCTCTGAGATTCTGAGTGAAGGGTGGGGTATAAATCCAATCTCCTCCTCCTCCTCCTCCTCCTCCTCCTGCTCCTCCTCCATCATCACAATCCAAAAGGAATGCTCAAGAATAGCACTCTCCTACCCAATTTGGCTCATCCTGAACATAACATGGTCGCTTATAAAATATATCGTGATACTTCATATTGCCTTAACCCCAGGAAAGGTGGACATCTTTTTTCTATGAATATGAAATCTGGCCATGCAAGTGAAAACATCTATACCTTCTAAAACTTAATTCGCTTATTTTTTTAAAAAAAGTATTCTTGAAAATAGAAGGCATTTTTAAATTACGAAACTTCAGGTGGAAAGTTATTCTTTCCAGGTATTTTGAAATCCCTCCCACCACTGCTCAACGGAGTGCAAAAACTTGTTTTTTAAAAAACCCTGAAGTTTATAAACAACAACAAAAAAGTAGCCTTGGAGAGCCTCCAAAGCTTATCTCTGCCAAGGTGCACGGTTCCCATTTTGGAAAGCTGAGATATTTTATATTGCAAGTGATCTGTGCTGTAATACCCACTTACAGAAAGATATAAACGGTGTCATCCTGAAAAGTGAGGCCCTTTACGGTCCAACCTGGATCCCCTCCTCCAAATTGCTTTGGTTAGCATCCATTGCTTCTCTTTGCCAGACCAGAAACAGAACGTTACGGAGAGCACAGGGAAATAATTGATTGCCCACTGACAAAAATGTCCTTGATTTGAAAGTCATATGTGACAGTCACTCTGCTTTTAAAGCTACCCTGGCATATGAGCTAGAAAGGGCAATCAGTCATATAAGCAAGACACAATAGTTCTTCATTAGAGGGGACATTTTTCTTGTTGACATCCCCAGTTCGCTCTGCCCCATCGTGGAAGCATATGATAACTATATGTCTATGCCGGAAGCGCTTGTAGTAGAAACGAAAATTCGGGCATGCTAAATCACCAGCTTCCGATGTGCTGGACTATCCCTAAACCTATTAGCAGGACTGCTCCAAAGCAGGCGTGCAAAACCACAGTCAATTTCTGGAGAAAAGTCAACATGGATTCGATCCAGTATGGGGATCATGCAAGTGCCATAAATCTCCCAGGCTTTCCTCTCCCTCCAGCAGTTAATTTCAATACCAGTTCAGAGGAGCTGTGTGGAGTGATAGCCATGTGGACTGCGATTGCTGCAGTAGGGAGGGAGAAGGGGGCAAAATCATTCCCTTCTTCCTTTTCTATTAGTGGAGCTCCATTCTCAGAAGAGGGAGGAAGGAGTGCGTTCACCCTCTTTCTTCTCAGTGCAGTCTCCTCAACTGGATGGCTATTATTTAGGGTTGCCATATGCCTCTGGGGGTGGGAGATCTCCTGCATTCAGCAGGCATTGCCTGCAGCACTCCAGTGCCCTGCAAGAAGGAAAAAAAACATTAAAAAGCACTGTCAGCAACAGCATGATGTCACTGAGTAAAGCCATAATGTTTCCAGTGATTCCTAGAGAGGACTGGAATCACTTCTGGGGGAAACCAAGAAGTGACCTCAATCCTCTCTAGGAATCCCTGGAAACTCTATGGTTTTACTGTAGAGTACCTGACAATTCCTAGAGAGCCAGTTTGGTGTAGTGGTTAAGGGTGGTGGACTCTAATCTGGAGAACCAGGGTTGATTCCTCACTCCTCCACATGCAGCTGTTGGTTGACACTGGGTCAGCTACAGTTCTCACAGAGCTGTTCTCTCAAGAGCAGTTCTTGAAAGATCTCTCTCAGCCCCACCTACCTCACAGGGTGTCTGTTGTGGGAAGAGGAAGAGAAAGAGATTGTAAGCCAATCTGAAACTCCAAGTCTCCCTCCTCCTGTTCCTCCTTCTCCTCCTCCAGAGGCATGAAGTCACTTCTAGGCTTCCTCACAAGTGATGCCACACCATCACTGATGATCACCCTGTGTTCCTGCCCCAATAGACTTCCACTGATTGCCAGCCCAGGACAGACAACCTTATTGCATTTGTCTTCCCCACCAGTGTCCCAGCCTTCTGACTCTGTCTTCAAAAAAGCTGTCTATGGCCCCGTTCACACATGGACTTTGCTGCGGGAAAGGCACGAATGTTGGGCAGAGTATATGGGCGCGATCACAAGGACACATCTGGCAAGCGTAGCATACCCATCACTGACCTGTAGCATCTGCCCGAAGCTCCAGAGTTAAAAAGTACCCAGGAAAGCCTACTAGCAAACGGTTTGCTATGGGCCATCGACTGAATACCTACGTGTGATCGCTCAAGCATGCTCCTCTCGCCGTGTTGAAGCGCGCCAGAAACACGCGCTGACAAACAAACCCCTGATTTGCCGCCACAGCGTCTGATCATGTTCTAGTGGGTTAAATTGTGCTGGCGCAAAAAGCCATGCCTCCCCCCGCATTATCTAGCCCGTGTGACCAGGGCCCACGTTTGCTTTCGTTTTCACACTTCAACAGTGCTAGCATACTTTTGCTTGTCTGCATATGTTTATCACCCTCTTGTGGCGGCTCCACTGTCATTGCGCCTCCACACCACTTTAAATTAATCTTCTTCAAACAAGCATAGAGAAAGACGGCGTCACAGCAGCACAAAACTGATTTAAAAATGCAAATGCAGATTCGACCAATGAGATCACATTTCCACAGAACACAGTCCTCTCTCAAATCTAAAGGCCCCCTAAGAACGGACAAAGGGGGCTGATTTCCCAGACCCCTGAAATAGGTGCTTCTCAGGACAAAGGCACTGCTCTCCACCCATTCCTATGTGGGGAAATGATGGCATCCTGGCAGAAGAGTTCCGGCTGCCGGTTTTATTTGCTTTCTTGTAATCTTACAGTGAATGGCCCATTCTGCATCTAGCATTCACTCCGTTCTTTTACCAAACCCAGGCCAGAACAGAAACAGATGCAGCTCAAAATCACATTCAAATACCCTGGACCAATGCCTTACAGACTGCAGACTCACCCCTGAACGGCCCTAAAACAGCCATAAATCTATGCAGACGGTACATAAAACCGAGAGGTCAAAGGAAGTGAGACCGGCATGCAGTGCGGAGGCTTCCATAAAATCCGACAATCTAAAGAAAGTGAAAGTGGCACGCAATGTACAGTGGCATGCAACGTAGAGGGAATTTCTGTTCCAACGTGGGCTTGGTAAAACAGCAGAGCGAATGCTAGATGCAGAATGGGCCAGTGATTGACACACACACAAATTTGCATTTTGGCTGAAAACTCAACATTTGCCATCCCTCCTTCTTGTGAGTTGTTGTTTCCTTTCAAAAAGTAAGGAAAGCTTCGTCTGCAGGAAACTTCCCCTCACTTCATCCCTTTTAAAATAGTTCAATTAAAAAAAAAATGTGTAATTGCATGTGGTGAATCCATTCTTCATGGTGGACATCAACTCACTGCAGAAGTACCATACTCAGTAAATTAGTACTTCTACTAACTGAAGAGTTCCTGGAGGAGGAGATGGGGACTAGGGTGTGGGAGTCCAAGGCTAAGCTACAAGGTATATTTGTTTATATGTTCACTTAGGTGTTGCCTCTGGGTTCGCCACACTGATCAGAGTCACACAAGAGCTCCAAGAATGGCACTGGAAAAGCCATCGAAACTGGTTTTGCTGATGAGGGGTGATGGGGTGCTCATGACCTCTCCAGCCTTTTCCCCGATATTAAAGATCACCCAGTGAGCGGTTATTCCCATAAATCTGGTGTTGCATGCAGAGTAGACCAAGCACTCACAGCTCAGCACAGACTCCTCTACAGAAACCCCTTCTCTGGAGCTTGTCTCCAAAGGTAATTGGCTAGGAGAACTCACCTCCTGATCCCTTGCAAGGATTCAGTTGGAAGGGAGAAACCACATTGCCAGGGAAATCAGAAAAATCAATGAAAAACAAGACACCCGCTGCTGCTGACTGTAAGCACAGTGTCAGGAGTCCTAACTTAGTCAGCAAAACACCAGACCTTGTGATGCAAACAAGAATAGTATTTATTATAAAGCTGCAAGAGAAAGGTTCACTGATGCAGGTACATTGTTCAGAATGACTTGGTTACAGAAAGCAAGCAGTTATACAGGGCAAGGGGGTGAATGGGGACCCCCCTTCTCCTAGTCACAGAATACCATGCGATTGGGAATCGAAAGTTACTACGCTAATGAAGTTCCCAACGCCCCCATTATTCACAGCAAAGCTGCAGCTTTGAAAGCGATAGGAAAGCTCGCAGCTTGATTCCTCAAGGTCAGAATGTCCCGTCTGCAGGAGATAGGGGTAACCAGAGCTACATTCCTTTCTCACACCCTAAGCGTAAATCAACAACTCCCCAGATTCCAACCTCCTGCCTGTCACGCCACTAAGGCGCCCAGAGCCAACCTCCCCTCCCCTCCATCCATCATGGCAGGGCTACCTGACATGCAGCCCCCTCGAAAATAAGCCTACCCCTTTGGTTTATGGGGGTACAACTTGTGGAACGCCCGGATAAGCCGGGGGGCCAGAACATTTTCCTCCCGCACCCACTCCCTCTGTTCCGGCCCAAAGTCAATCCATTCAACCAGATAAAACAAGCGATTGCGAGAGATCTTAGAGTCCAAGATTTGCGATACTTCGTAGTGAGGTTCCCCCCCACCAGCAGCGGAGGTGGGGTCGGTCGTTGTGGTCTCCATTTGTTCTCCTCAGGCGCCTGGCGTAGAAGCCGTACATGGAAAACAGGATGAACAGACTTTAGGGATTTGGGCAAAGCAAGTTCAACAGTTACATTGTTAATCACTCTCACAATCTCAAAGGGACCGATAAATTTCCAACCGAGCTTGCGACTCGGCTGAATACGACGCAAGTGTTGCGTGGATAAATAGGCAAACTCCCCACATTTAGGGATCCAGGCAAGATTACGTTTCTTGTCGGCCTGGAGTTTGTAAGCTGCCTTGGCCTCTTCTAGAGTCTTGGCTAACGAACCCCACGCCATTTGTAAGTGTTTGCACCAGTCTCCAGCGTCTCCCGCCGGGAGATCGGGAGAATTCAAAAATGGCAGCGGCGGGGCGTCATATCCATGTACCGCTTTAAATGGGGACATTCCGGTCGACGAGTGCTGAGTATTATTGTAACAGAACTCAGCTAAAGGCAAAAGAGAATGCCAGTCGTCCTGCTGAAAGTTGGAAAAACACCGCAAATATTGTTCCAAAGTTTGATTGACACGTTCGGTCTGCCCATCGGATTCTGGATGATATGCACTGCTAACCCCCTCTCCACCCCAAGCAGTGACATAAGTTCACTCCAGAATCGTGAAACGAATTGCACCCCCCTATCCGAGATCACCTTAGCAGGTAAAGTGTGGAGCCTCACTACGTGTTGCAAAAACGCAGAGGCTAGTTTCTTGGCAGAGGGGATAGAGGCAAACGGAACAAAATGAGCCTGTTTGGTAAACAGGTCCACTATCACCCATATGACAGTTTTCCCCCGCTAGGGGTAGGTCCGTAATAAAGTCCATAGAGATCACTTCCCATAGCCGAGCCGGCGTGGGGAGGGGTTGCAACGCACCGGGGGGTTTGCCGGGCCGAGGCTTACTCATCAAGCACGTTTGACACCCAGACGTGAAGAGGGAAATGTCTTTTCTTAGCCCCGGCCACCAAAACTGTCTTTGTAGAAGCTGGAGAGATTTCACAAACCCTGTGTGTCCAGCCAGTTTCGACCCGTGCGCCCACCCCATCACCTCCCCCCTGAGGGACCGTGGGACAAAGAGTTTATTGTTCTTAGTCCAGCAGCCGTGCGCATCACGGAATATTCCTTCTTCCCCCTCCACCTCCTCCCTATCCGCATCCGTCATAGCTGTAGAGAATTTCACCGCCCAGTCCTTGGGAGGAGGGTCTGGCGACGGGGGGGAGAGTTTGGCCTGCCTCCGAGTGGTAACTGCCCCTCCCAGTTGGGAGGGAGTGAAAATCGAGTCATGAATCTCCTCCCTCTTACTGTCGTGTTGCGGGAGGCGGGACAGCGCATCAGCAAGCGAGTTCGATGTCCCCGGGAAGTGATGCAGTGTAAAGTTAAACTTGGAGAAGAAATCAGCCCAGCGGAGCTGTTTGGCGTTCAAGGAACGGGGGAGCGGAGCAGCTCGAGGTTTTTGTGATCAGTCCAGACCTCGAACGGGACTCGCGCCCCCTCAAGCCAATGGCGCCAAGTAGCCAGCGCCAAACGGATCGATCCCGCTTCTTTCTCCCACACCGACCAATTCCGTTCAGCATCATTAAATTTCTTTGAAACATAGGCAAGGGGGTGCAGTTTCCCATTCTCCCCCTCTTGGAGGATCGCCCCCCATGGCAACGTCTGAGGCGTCAACTTGGACAATGAATTTCTTAAGTTCATTAGGGTGGGCTAAGACCGGTTCAGACGTAAAAAGGGTTTTCAATTTGTCAAAAGCCCGTTGGCACTCTGGTGACCATTCTAATTTAGCTCCAGGTCGAGTGCATTCGGGTGGCTTCCCCTTGGTTTTCAATAAGTCCGTCAAGGGGAGAGCCACCTGGGCAAAGTTTGATAGGAACGATCTGTAAAAGTTCGCGAATCCGAGGAAACCCTGGAGTTGCCTCCGCGTTTTGGGGGCCTCCCACCCCACTACATCCTTAATCTTGTCAGGGTCCATCTCAATTCCTTTTTGAGATATGCGGTAGCCCAGAAAAGGGATCTCCGTTTTGTGAAATTCACACTTGGACAGTTTGGCAAACAGTTTATGCTTGTGCAACGTTTGTAGTACTTCCCGCACCAGTTTCACATGAGATTTCAGGTCGGGGGAATATAAAAGAATGTCATCAAGGTAAACAAGGACCCCCTTGAACAAATATTTGTGCAACACCTCATTAATCAAGTTCATGAAGACCCCCGGAGCCCCTTGGAGTCCGAATGGCATGACCAGATATTCAAACTGGCCCAGAGGGGTGTTAAACGCCGTCTTAAATTCATCCCCTCCCGAATTCTGACTCTGAAATAGGCATCTCGGAGGTCTAACTTCGAGAAGATTTTCCCCCAGCCACCGCCGCCAACAAGTCTTTTATGAGGGGCATGGGGTAAGCATTTGTGTTGGACACTGCATTCAACCCACGATAGTCAGTGCATAGCCGCAACCCCCGTCCTTTTTTTTCCGGAACAGCACCGGAGCTGCAAACGGGGAGGATGCTGGCCGTATAAAGCCCCTACTGAGGTTTTTGTCAATGAACTTTCGCAGTTCCACTTTTTCCGAGGGGCTCATAGAATACAGTTTTCCCTTCGGCAACTTTTGGTTGGGCAAAATTTCGATTGCACAGTCTGAGTTTCTGTGGGGGGTAACTCATCGGCCTCCTCCTCCCCAAACACAGGGGCCAGGTCGTGGTACTCGGGGGGGATGCCTTCCAGTTCCGCGTCTGCCACCCCCGCCGGCACTAGAAGTTGCCCCCCCATCATGGGTCCCCACTCTTTCCTCCATAGGTGGGACCGGCATTTTCCGGAGATGAAGTTCACCTTCCCCTCCCCCATAGTACGTGCGGATCGTGGTCAAAGAACCACGGGCTCCCTAGAACCAGAGGGAATCGGGCTGCCGGGTTAACCACGAAAGATCTTTCTTCCCAGTGTTGCCCGAGCCCCACCCTCAAGGGTACAGTCTCGTATTTACAGGGTTCTTTCATAGTGGACCCGTCCATTTGAGTAAAAATTAAAGGTTCATTTAGTTTAACAACTTTTGCCCCTAGTCCCGTAATTAGTGTGGGGTTGATGAGGTCTCTCCCACACCCAGAGTCAATGAGAGCTCGTACTCTCACATGGGTCAATAGACCCGGGTCCATTACAGTCACTGTGAGAAAGAAAAGAGAGGGGGTTTGCTCACCGGGTTCTGCGCCTGGGAGTGTGGGACCTGCTGTTCAGCGCTGTTTACAGCAGGTCCGGCTTGTTTCCCTGCGGCACGGTCTCGCCATCGGATGAGTCGGATGCCTCGCTGAGCGGTTTAGCTTGCAAGGCTTTCGCCCCTTCGGTTTCGCCACCTGTTTGGGTGTAGATGTGTCAAATTTCTTCTTGACTCCTTTTGACGCCCCGGCCGTTGCAGAAGACGTCGGGCAGTTCGCGGCGAAATGGCCTCCTTCTCCGCATTTGAGGCAAAGACCTTGCTTCATTCGGAGTTCCCTGGTACCGTCTCTCGGCTTCGGATTCGGGGCAAGGGATTTCCCCTTCGCTGCAGGCGCGGGACCCCTGTTAGCCATCGCTGCGGCGTCATCCAGTTTGATGGTCTTCAGCCGGTTCTCCATCGTGATGGCGGCTTGAATCCATCCCGTGAGGGTGTTCGGGTCTTGGTTCCTGGTGACTTCTTGGCGGATCTCCGCATTGAGCCCCCACTTGTAGAAGTCTACTAGGTTCCCTTCCCCTCGGAGTTTAGCGGCACATCTGCGGAACTCCGAGGTGTAGTCTCTCACCGACCTCGCGCCTTGTTTGAGGCTTCGGATCATCGCCTTGGCTGCCTTAGTAGAGTGCACATCTTCGAATTGCTCTTTCATGGCCTACATGAAAGAATCGATCTCCCTCAGCTCACGCCCATCATCCTGGTGGAGCCCCACGTACCAGTCTGCGGCCGCTCCCTTCAAGTGGGCTGCTATGACATCGACCATGCGCTCTTCCCATTGAAAAAGGTGGCCCCAGGTTTCGATAAACCTCTCGGCTCTCACCAGGAAGAACGGGAATTTTTCGGGGTCTCCATCGAAATCAGCATCCAGGAGTTCTGCCGGCTTAGATGGCAAGAACCCCCAAGGGCGAGGGGGTGGTTGCCCAGGTCCTGGCCCCGCTGGTTGGTCTGGCGGACCGGCTGGTACGTTCCCTTGGTCTTGGTCCGGCGCCGGGCGCTGGTTGGGAGGAACGCGATCTGGTGGTTCCTCACGTCTCTGCCGCTCACGCTCTTCCCGTATCCCTTCCGCGATCATCCGTGGGATGCGTGCGAGGGATTCGTCCAGGAAGCGCATCAGGCGGTCTTGGCTCGGCTCCCCACTCCACCTCCTTCTCACCACGGCACCCTCGCGGCTCTCGGTGTCTCGACCGGTGTCCTCCGGGGCTTCTGCTGTGATGAGCTTTTGGACCGACCTCTCGGGGTGACTGGCTCCCATGGAGGCTCTCGGGGTCCCAAACCACGCTTCGTGGGTCTCAGCCAAGGGTTTCGCCCAGTCTCGTCTGCGCCCAACTCGGTGGGTCACCCCTCCGTAGGCTGCCCCATACGGGTCTCCGTAAGGCCCTCCAAAGTCGTACTCCCCACCCCATTGTCTCGGCACATGTGTGTCAGGGGTCTCCTTGGGTACATCTTTCCCTGGAGGCCTTTTCTCCTTTTCTTCTTCAATCGGGAGAGTGTCTTCTTCACCGTCACTCATTGTGGAGTTGCGGGTTTACGACCAGTCCCGAAAGTTAATGAGGATTCTGAACAAACTGCTTGCTTTCTGTAACCAAGTCATTCTGAACAAACTGTCAGGAGTCCTAACTTAGTCAGCAAAACACCAGGCCTTGTGATGCAAACAAGGATAGTATTTATTATAAAGCTGCAAGAGAAAGGTTCACTGATGCAGGTACATTGTTCAGAATGACTTGGTTACAGAAAGCAAGCAGTTATACAGGGCAAGGGGGTGAATGGGGACCCCCCTTCTCCTAGTCACAGAATACCATGCGATTGGGAATCGAAAGTTACTACGCTAATGAAGTTCCCAACGCCCCCATTATTCACAGCAAAGCTGCAGCTTTGAAAGCGATAGGAAAGCTCGCAGCTTGATTCCTCAAGGTCAGAATGTCCCGTCTGCAGGAGATAGGGGTAACCAGAGCTACATTCCTTTCTCACACCCTAAGCGTAAATCAACAACTCCCCAGATTCCAACCTCCCGCCTGTCACGCCACTAAGGCGCCCAGAGCCAACCTCCCCTCCCCTCCATCCATCATGGCAGGGCTACCTGACACACAGACATG